>JARFOD010079000.1:0-20024 GCA_031763545.1 Mopalia muscosa
GATACGGATAAATATACGATGCCTCTGTATCTGTGTGGTGAGACTCATAGGTATATGATAAATATATATATATATATGTGTGTGATCATGATAAGTTATAAAATGCCAAGAATAAAAACCATAGAACAGCAAAACGTCAGATTTTATGGTAAATAGCCAATAGTCAGAACTATTTCCTTCCTATAAAATAAGACAAAATTTAGGGCAAAACACGTCACTCCAATCCCTAGTAAGTTTTGATCTCGCAACTGTTTTAAACGAAACTTATGATCGATGATCCGCCCAATTCATTGTAAGTTAGACCTACTGCCAATTTAACTCGTTATGTTTTTCATTAATATATTCGGCAAACATTCTATTGATTTGAACCGTCAACGTGTCACATACTGCCATGGTGGTAAGCTGTAGTCTGCGAAAAAAATTCTATGAAACGTGATCGAGCAATATTGCATAGCTTTTGATAATTACCGGATATATTGGTGTTTATATATTCGAGATAACCTCATCCTCTGTATTTGAAACTTGGTTTTGTTTTCAAAGCAAGCAGTTTTGTTGAGTTACAGACAGCCATCGTCGGTTAAAAATTGAAAAACTGAAAATGTAAGCGGACAAAATCACACGTAAAATGTAAGAATTCAATGTGGATGCATTCAGTTACGGTGCCCGGGTGAGGCAGGGCAAGAGCACCCCACTCCCCTCCCCCCACCCCTTCCTAGTTTGCACTAACCTCCAGATGGATGGAACAGTCACATTTATAGTGTTATATATTGCATCCCAAGACAGACACTTATACAATGTATTATTTTTGTCTTACTTAATTGTATACATATACATATAATTTGACACCATATATTTCCAAGAAACGCAAACATTTATAGCGATAGAATCTCAAGAATACACACTCAAAAACACAAGAGACCACAAAGGTTGACATCTTTTGAAGGAGCTTCCCCTCTTAAATTTTAATTACTCCCGCAGGCTCCGCCATTGAAGGCATGGGCTACATTTTTTTGAGTATAGATTACAGGAAGATATGTCATTAAAGAACTGAATGATCAATGTTTTAGAGTAAGACTTGTTGTTTACTTTCGTAAGTCACACCTTTTATAGTGTAAGTATAACGAAACTATGATTTCAGATGCACGCCCTCACACGCATGTACTCGGTTAAATCCCTTTTATGAACCCTTTGGATTCAGTAAGCTGATCCCTTTGAAGGACTTCAAAAAGGATTTCAAGTCAGCTAGCTGCAGCGTTTAAACGGTCCGATCTGTGCAATCGCTCTGCACAATATTTCGACGCGGAGCTTAAAACCCTAAGTAAGCAGACATAACGTTGTTTTCGTTTTAAAGGAGTAGCTGTGAGCAGTTTTGACAGTGTTTAAATGCCTTATATAGTTGATATCATATGGAACCCTTATCAGAATCAATTGACACAACATAGTTAACGTTTTGGCAGACTTACTGATCCTGACTAATTGACCCCGAGTAACTGATTCATTGATTGATTCATTTATTGATTCATACATTGGTTCATTGCTGTTGAAAACTAAGCCGGAGGGTATTATACCCACGTAACGTTGGTGTCCTTTTACAACACAAATCTACAGGAGCACAGCAGTCAAATGTGATGTTTTTACTTCGTTGGAAAATTAATGTTCCTCCAGTGCTGTTGAGGAAAGGCATTTTGACTATGTTAAGAACCCTATGTCCTGAGCTATTTTTGTTTTTATCTGAATTGTTTCTTTAACGTTCTTGATCAAACAATGTCAGTGTAACGTTGACAAGAGTAATCCATGTGATAACCAGTTTATCTTCGTTTATCTTCGATTAGGTGCTTTACCTCGCGGCCCTGACTCTATAGAGGGTTGTGAGGAGGCTTTCTGTTGCCCCCCTTGCTCTCAAAGCTAAGGGGCACCGTCTAGCTGGTCTGTTCGTGATATTTTTGTATTTCGTCCTTTAATTGTCCAGTTTGTTGCCAGTGGTGTCGAAGGTGGTGTCCTTTACCAATTTGGCTGGGACACCGTCATATGAGTGAAATTACCTTGAGTATGGCGTTAAACCCAAATCAAACAAACAAACTTTTTGGACGAGAAATTACTAACCTAACGGCTGCTTTGTTTGATTGGAATTTCCGCCAAACGTATGTTTTATTTTTATATACTTATATCACGGTGTGTCAACCAAACACCGTATAAGTCACTACGGTAACAAGTCATGTTGCCCTAAGCCCTGAAAGCAACAGGAAGCTCCCTCCAACCGCTCAGCACTTATCGGTCAATATTTGTCTCTTTAATTTATTCCACACTGATTTTTTTTTTACTGTAAACCAATTGGTTCTCTATGCCGGTCTTCGGTGACATGTAGTCGGATTCCAGTTAAAACGCAGATGGTAGGTTGACGTGACGGATTGGGCTTTTTGTGCTATTTTTTTCTACTGCTTTAGAGATCTTGTCTGAACTGCTATCAAACGGTTTCAGCATAATGGTGGCAGTCTCAATTGGTGGCAATTACAAGCAATCTTTGTCAATCAAAACAAGGCGCTTTACCTCGCGTCCGCTGACTTTTATCGAAGACTCCACGACAAGAAAACGCCGAGCTATCGGAAACTGGTGAGGTATTATGCGGCATTATATCGCCTGCTTTATCGCGGATAATCAGGAGCGTAATAAGCCCGATTCCTCTCTCGCTAACCGACCGTTCCGCGGAGAAAAACGACTCGCGATTTGTTCTGAGTGAAAGCGCGGAAGCAGACTAACTACCCGCAGTCGACCGCTTTGACGGCGAACATTCATAAAACTGAGTGCTTTTCTCTACTTCCAGAGGTCCATTAAGGGGTTTTTGAAACTCCAAAGCCAAATAAATACGGTGGTATGCATATATTTTGTCCATCCTTTACTGTAAAGAATGAAGGATTAAAAAAATGGATATTATATCTTATTGAAATGTAGTGTTAAGTAACGCCATCAGTGTCATACCTCGATCATGACAGAATGTCGGTTGTAGAATTTTTTAAAATAAATACATGCATATAAAAACACTCTAAGTGCTATACAAACAATTATGCAATACAATCTTTAGAAATAAAATAAAACTGGAACATTACTTATGCTGGTCGCTTAACTGCAGAAAAATATAAAAGCATCCTAAATATATTTGAATTTGATTAACTTTAATCTATACACATCTGTTGACCCACTTTCAGAACAGATAACAAGAACAAAAAGATGTGACTCAATTCGCGGAAAAATACAAGTAGATCTAAATAATATTTTCTTATTTCCATGGCTTGGTCACTAGAACTTTGATGTGTAACAGACAAGAAAGATAATTAATTATTAAATTATTTATTTTCTATTTGAGGAAAATGATATTGTCAAAATAAAAAAGCCAAATAAATAAAAACAATAAAGCACTTGTCTGTAATTCATGTTAATTGGTAAAGCAAATCAACAAAAGTAATAATTTAAAAATATGTTGTATTCTAGTCAAAAATTGAGTTAGAACATGTTTGTCAGTACAATAATTGGTAGAAGTTTTTTTTAGCCCCCTGGGGCCCCGCACACGTTGTTTGTGATGGTTAAAAGACGAGACAGAGTGCCCCAAGACGGATTGAAAAGCGATGGGAATCGGTCTATTAAAGTGTTCTTAACGGGCAGCCCGTAGAGCCATGATGAAGATTATCGGCGAAAATCAATAGAAATCCATAATTATTAAGTGTCATTAGAGCGCCATAAATATAGTGAAGAGTGCTTGTTATCCCGAACAAGCGACCAGGCTAAATTCAAGATGGCGGTCGTTGAGTCGCGATGGTTCATTCCAAGCAGCTGAGACCCTTTATTTCCCTTCATCAAAAACCGGTAATTTCCTATAATATTGTCAGCCCAAATTAACGTAATGGCCGGATCGAAGAGGCTTTGGCATTTCTTTCTGAGTCTAGCGGGTTTTTATCACGCGACGTTATACCTGGTGGTTTGAGGCCATAGATTGGAGAGTATCTTATTTCCTCATTCAGTGGAACCTCTTCGCGCGCACTAAGATCGCCATAGTGATAATTTGTTACAAAGCCACTCAGGGCGGGAAAAATCACGCCTTTCTATTCTCAATTCTCGCGAGAAGTGCCATATCCACGCCCAATCTGTCTTTTAATATATATATTTTGGTGCAATGCTGTAATTTAGTCTGCAGATGAAAAGAGAAGTCAAAACAGAAAATGACTACTGTTGCTAAAAGTCGACACATTATTTAGCTCTATTTAACAGTAGGCCTACAACATATAATAAGACACGTAGAAAGAAATAAAGCCATTATAACTATTAAAGTTAAAAATTAAAAATTTAAAATTTACATAATTTTGACGATAAAAAAATAGGAAGGATGGATGAATGGATGGATTTTTGCGAGTGGGTGGAGGAAGGGATCGATTGATGGATGAATCGACGAACGAGTCGCGTATGTGATTGTATAACCGAATTAATAAATTGAAATGTTAAGAGCATTTTCCCTCTTTTTGTGTATTTATGCAATCCGTCAACAAAATAGGCAGAAAAAAGTTTGGTGTTTGTGTTTTATGGTAAAAGTTTCACTCCCTAATGAGTGCAGTTATAACTATAGAGTTAGAAGGGGAAACCTTGGACGTCGAGACGGTGGAAAATAATGACATACTACAAAGTCTAAGTCTACTAGTTGATTATACGCTAACGAGTAAATCTTCAGCCCCTGGAGGAACGAAACTACCAGCAAACGAGCAGCGATTTCACTGGCTGGTTTAAATTATAGGGGGCGCTCGAGAGGGCGTTCCTCTAGGGTATGTAACTCTGTCTGACTTACAAATAACGAGTTCGTCTGATCGTAATGATAACTGTGATAATCTAGTATAACATTAAGTAATTCTGCCTCGCTTTTCGACTTTCCTTTGACTTCGCTACCCAATAAAATTGGACCTAGTCCGAGGTGAACGTACTGGCTATAGAAAGTGTATAAGTACTCACTAATGAGTATGCACTATTACTGTTAGCTGTACGAAATTTATGTCAAATGGCATACACGCCAATTAAAACTTGAGAACAAAAGTTCATGA
This sequence comes from Mopalia muscosa, assembly GCA_031763545.1. Classification (NCBI taxonomy): domain Eukaryota; kingdom Metazoa; phylum Mollusca; class Polyplacophora; order Chitonida; family Mopaliidae; genus Mopalia; species Mopalia muscosa. The sequence goes on from JARFOD010079000.1 coordinate 5,079, forward strand.
AATAAAGAATCTGACCCAGTTCCTCAAAGCGATCTTATCCTAAGTTCACCTTAATTGTCATGACGACTAGTGCTAAAGTTATTGTGTTGTCATGACAATTAAGGTCAACTTAAGCTAAGATCGTTTTGTTGAACAATACCCAGGTTATTATTTCAATATGGAAATTTTTCTGTTTTTGTTATTTCCTTTCAGATTGTAACTTTTCGAACATATGCTTTCCTGGGTCACAAAACTATGCATTATAGAATGATATCATTATAAATAAAACGATATATAGGTTTTAATGTCTTTGTCTCTTATCTTACATTTGCATATCTGTTGTGTTACATAATAACCCCACTATACAGGATTTACTGGTTTTAAATTTATCCTCATATTTTCTCATTTTTTAAAAATGAATCTCTGTTTTAAATCTACATACATTACTCCCTGTATTAATATTTTTGCCTATCTGCCATCTGACTCAAGTGAGTATGTTTTAAGCATTTTGTCTTCAGTTGACAATGGGAAATATTTTATAACATGTCCAGCAAAACTCAATGGTCACGTGTTATGTCTGTTTGTTTTATTGAGTTTCAACTTAGTAATCAAAGGTATTTCACCTATATGACGAGAGATTGTCTATTTGACAATAGTTCCTTGCTTAAATACGTTGGAAAACCTGGAGGAAACCTAAATAAAAAAACAACCATTGCCCGAGTAACATCGTGTGACTCGCAATTACGATATTATATCGCGCAGTTACGAGATAATCTTATTTTTAAAACAAAATTTTCGTAATTACGAGATTTTTTAATCACGTAATTTCGAGGAAAAAAAAAAAACACGTTTTGACGAGAATACAAATCTTGTAGCTACGAAGCTTTTGTTTCTTGCAGCTTTTCTTAATTTGCCAGCAACGACCGGGTGTGCTTGATAGGTCTAGATTTAGCGCTATGTAGTAATATATATTTTATAACCAGACTTTTATATGCGCGTCAACTGCTGATGTGATATATATATATATAAGTAAAATGACGGGATTTGAATTCTCGTAATTACCAGAAAAATCTTGTAATTATGAGAATTTTGATAAAAAAATAAATATAATCCGTGGCACTAACTGGCTTCCGTAAAATAGCCTTAAGTCCGGCATTTATATATTTGTAAAAAGTAATTGAAATTTCTATTACTGAAAGTCGGTGAATCATCTCATGTTCTATAAACTCCCAGACATGGTTCTAACACGATCTCAATCTGGAGTTGTTATGGGTAATCTACATACCTCTCGAGAGAGGTTTATAACGAGTATACAAAACATTGACAAATATATAACAAACAACATATTCGGTGTGGGTTAGGGTATATACCCATCGACCATGCAACCAATCAAATCCGTTAGTCTCTTGCAGTCAGACATAAAGGTCAGCTCATGTACTTCAAATCAGTTATATTACAAAAATAACTATTTAAAACAAGCAAATCTCATATTTTTCACTAAGGGTTTTATTAATCAAGTATTTAAAAATAATTTATCAAAGTTAATTTTGGTGACATGGACCCGTGGTTGTAAATTTGTGATGTCGATTGTGTCTTCACTGAAAATTAGATAGGTGGTTTCTAAAGAGGGGTGTTTCTTTGGGCGGACTAGAGGCGTGATTGGGCGGAAGTGAGGACCTTAAGCAAGTGTCGAAATACAATGAGGTTCAAGAATGCGGGATTCGCTACATTGCTGTTTTTGTATTTCGAGGAATGTCTGCAATACAACTGAGTTAACAGAATATATGATACTTGAAGCTAAGCCTTAATTGTATCACAAAATGCTGAACTTGACAAATTACCTTATGTTAGGCTTTTTTTACTTTTCATTTTATTTTCTTTATTTGACAGATTTGTCATTTTCACGTAAAATGTATTAAATAGATTCGCAAGGTTTAGCTTGTAAAATCCCAGCCCTCTTCTGACATGGGGAATATCAGCTGGCCCGAGTGGCTTAGGCTTTTAGTTTGATTGCTATTACCACTTCCACAATTGCCTAGGTGAAACCATTTAGCAATCGCATGGAACCCTTCTAAGATTAACAGGGAGTGAGACGTTCTGGACAATTCCATATTTTACCAGTTCACAAAGTGCCCGAGTAAGCCTTTAAATGAATTACATTAGAATTTCATGAACTCGTAAAACCCGTTACGGTCCCATCGCTGTGGTTATCGCGAGAATTCCGCGTTTCTTTCCCTTGTGTTTGTGGTTCGGCTAAACTTTCTGCCTCTCTTCTGAAAATCCCTAAAATGTTTCAAAGAAATATCCTTTTTTACCATCTTTATTTGTTATGTAGTAGACCACAAGTTGGGGTGTCTTGTTGACATCCGTTTTTCTATCGGATGTCAGCGAATGGCTAGCTGTAATTCCATATAACGGTAATTTTTTCCAGCATTTTAGGTTACGACATTTCATATTAAATTCTTGTCTCTGATAAATAAAAAAACAAATATTTTTTCTAACCAGTATTCGTCAAGTGCTGTCAGATATCATAGCGAAGAGTTCAAGGCGGTCTTTTTCGCGTATGTTGGCGCTTTTAAGAGAATCGCGTCCCGGTTTTATCTTTTTTCTCGAGGGCGATTTGTATCTGTAATGTGAACCCTCTTATCGGAAAATGGGAGAATTAAGACGTCAAAATGGCATGAAATTACTGAAAATTGCTCCAATGGCTTATGATTATCAAACGTTAGAAAAATCAACGTAATTATAATTATACTTTATTCATGTAGAGGCTGGTTTCAAGTTGGTAAACGCCAATCTACTCCGATTCTCAGCCCAACGAACCGATTATCTCTGATTTGCGACTCGCTCATTTCTTGGCCAAGTATATAATTTTCTTCTTCCTCCGTCGTTCTATTGACTCGCAACCACTGAACGCGTGTAATTTTTCATTGTGAAGTTAGCTGGGACTGTGTAGTTAGCGGTCATCATGGATCTCGCCAAAGACATTACCTCGGGCTAATGAAGGCAGGCTTATCGATCACCCCGCGGGATTGATTGCCGGGTAGAGATGACGGAGTAGAGACCCATAGTTCCAGTCAACACCACAGAAGAGTAACGTTTCAACTTTATAAGCCAAATTGTCTCTTTCATATGTTTTAATATAGGCTCAGAATTCAACAGAGGCAGTTTGGGAAAACCCGTCCAGTTTGCCAAGTGAACATTAAGGTCACCATCTTTGGCGGCAAAAAGCAGACGACACTTCAAAACCAATGACTGATTCGCTGGCCACTTCGGAGATAGATTCCTACAGTGGGACAAAAAAGTCAACCAAAAACTGTTCCCATTGATGTATCATTGTATAATTACTCTTACAAAGCAAAATTAAGGGCTACGAGCAGACGATACTTTCTACTTACCTTCGCCACAAACACTTCATCACGGCTTCCCAAGACTAGATATGTTTGGCTATGTGTTTTTTTCGAATATCCTTGAAGTCTGCAAAAGCACAACACAGACTTAGATGACCTCAGATTTTTTGGCTGCAGAATTTCGGCAGATTTCGGACAAATTATTATCGCCATTCAAAAGTGTTTGTCCAGAGGATTCGGTAAACCACGTCAACCACGGCAAAGCGAACCGACCCCAAAACTAGAAGGCGCCTTCGAGACTCGTTGCTTTTTGTACCCATCCAGAAAGTTCTAGTGAGTATTGATGTATTTTCTTGTTTATAGTCGAAGGTTTCAACTTTTTGGGGAGGTTTCTTTGTGTTTTTCCGACAAGTTTTGGTAATTTTGGAAAAATCTTCACATTAGTGAATAATCAAAGACGTTAAAGATCAGATAAAGACTTTAATCTGGCCTGGTGTATTATTCTTTGTTTTCTAATCGCCTTTTTGTCTAGGGCTTAGCTTTTGCTTACCTTTGCTCTTAGTCATTAAAGGTGTTTTGTCCAGTCAATAGGGCCATGTACCTACCTTAAACATCTTTGCCTTAACTGTTTCTAAGATCAGTAGAACTATACATACAAACGTTCAAACTTATGAGTATACAAAAAATTAATGTTGTTTAATATTGAAATTCATTAACATGAAAAGAAAGATTCGCTGCTTTTGCTTAGATAAAAATTCGGGTTTGTTCTTCCGTAAGCCTTTGTAGATCGGTCGGTTAGAGCTCTGATCCGATTTTACACCCTGAAAAAATCAAACAAAATTGTCTTTCTATGCAATAAAAAGATATATTTCTTATTCCCTCGACATCTAGATACTCGATTGGTTTGTAACTAACTAACTAACGTTTCTGTGTCGGTGTGATTTAGACCTGTATCTATTCTGACATATGTATTTATGACCGGAGCACCGACAGAACATGCTTTATTCAAATTAACAATGTATGGAAAATAAAATGTTTTCTTATTTCATAATCGGTTTGCAAATAAAACGCGCTCACCCGTTACCATGACCAAGTCTGATTCTTTATAAAGGTGCTTAAAAATAGACGTTCAAACATCAGTTCCTTGTTTTATTCAAAATATATTATCTATACGCATTATCTTTGCAAAACTTCTGAACAATATATTGGCCTTAAAAAAAAGTCTAAACTGATATATATTCTTCGAGAATGCTAGTCCAAAAACAACAAAAATATACAGAGAATTGGTAATATATTAAAAGGGGTTAATAAATAACAGTACAGTTAAATTGGTAGACGCATATTTATACGAATATTCATATCTGGGTATTAACACTTCCGGTCAGAAATTCTGCTCAGTCGGCTAAATCTCGCGAGATTCTCGTAAATGGGCATGGTATAATAACTATTCTAGGGCTTGATAGATGTATGAATAACACCAAAATCATGTAATTTGTTCGCCGGAAGTCAATTTACTGGATTCACTATACACACACCTAAATAATCCTAACGAATTTAATTTGGCTTTGTACAAAACAAATTTTGTATAGGAGAACAAACAAGTGTAAATGCCAAAAACTGACGTAAACTGTGAATTTTTGTTACACAACGTGAACAATGTCTTCAGTTGATTTGAGAAATAAATGCATATTGTAATGACGAGGATCTTTTTACATCCGAGGTGATGCCTGCAGTACATTTAGGGACTTCCGGATGAGTGCTGCTTTACAATGTTCATATGAGTTAACAGTCAGGGCACATTTCCAATGGTCTAACGTTTCATTATAGGGTGAAGTTTATAATCGATTGAAAATTTTTTTATTTATAATAATAATAATGAAATTTTATATAGTTTATAATTATTTTGTTTTTATTCTTTAGACCGTAGAAAAATAATACTAAGATTTATTTATTTGTGAGACCTAAGGGCACAAACAAATATGTCAGTTTTATGATATTCCCAGAATTATGGTTAAGCTATTCGATAACTCATTAGCTTGACTGATGCGTTAGATTTTATTTCTTTACAAATAGTGATGTCAGTCCAATGATTTGTTACTGATTACAAACATTTTCTTCCCTATGCGTTCCAATTGTTTCTGTAAAATTTTTATAAAACTGATATATTTTAATGTGATGGATAAAAACAATTAGTCAATAAATTGATTAATCAATCGATCGATCGGTACTATCGATCAATCATTTATTTTGCACAATTATCAACCAGCTCTATAACCCACCAAAAATACGTTTTCCAAAAGCCATTTATTTAATAAAAGCAATTGAAAGATTGTCTTTACAACTCCTTCAAATGTATTACAATATAATTTTAGCGCCGAAAAATTTAACAGGTGATAGACCTATATCTAAAGTCAGATATAAAGTTATTTGAAATATATGTCATTCATAAATGTGTTACTAATTTAACGTTTAATTATTTAAATCCCTAAAGCACATGTTTAATATGTTCGTTTCAAAATAGGAATTTATTGTATAAAACAGGAGATGAAAATGTTGTGTCAATCAAACACGTGTTTCAGTTTCTGTAGTATTGTGCTGTCTTTGCCTCCGTCAGATTTTAAGATTGATATCTGTTGACATTTAGACGTCTCGGGTCAGTGGGGAACAAACTACACCGTCTATCAACCGCTTGTCCGCTCCGTTTCTTTTGAAATATCTGGTGGATTTTTCATGTCACTTCCAGTGTCGTTTTTGTTGTGGCGAGTACGTTACTTCGTCTTTTTTCAAAGCGCCCCCTGTGGAGTTGTGCCGTCAAATTCCGCCATCTTGACACATGTGATGTTATTTTTAAACAGTCGTTATTAGACTGTCAACTTTTTCAAAGAAATCTCCGAGGACTTTTATCTGTTATTCTCTCTAGTTTAGTCACTGTAAATAGAAGGCCTTTTATTGCCAAAAATACTTTAAAACATCTTATTCATTGAAAAAGTGGCCCAATAAGAAAAATTAATAAATGTGTTTTATTAAGTTGAAGAAAAACGTGACTAAGCATTGTAAACAAATAGTGCGAAGATAATTACTATAGATGTTATCAAATGATGAAAAATGATTTCTGTATTAGATGGTGATAAATGTGCTGTCGTGGCAAACAGACATATAGGCCTAGCCATCTATACACTGAAAAAACCCAAACGTCTGGAGGGAAAAACTATAGTCCTTTAATAAGTAGAACTAGCAAAATATTCCATTAATTTAAAGCAAAAGAAGATCTAATTTGTTTCGATGCAAGTAGGATATTGCAAATACATTACATTACAAATGATATAATATCCCTCACAGGTTAAGGGGAATTCCTCATTAACAGCGTTATGGAATTATTTAAAAATAATCCAACAAATTTAAATACTGCTAATTTTATTTGTCAAATAAATATGTAAAAAATAAAAAAAGAAGAACTATACATAAGCCTACAGTTTTGCCATGAATAGCCGCCGGTATATAAACCACTTAATTATATTCTTAAGTTCGGATATTTTCTCCAGAGCGCTTTCGTATATGTTTTTTTGTATTTGTTTGATTGTGGGTTAACGCCGTGCTTAAGGTTTATTTAACTGGCATGATGACGTGTCGTGGGTGAAATAAACAACATTAGACACCACTGACAACAAACAAATACAAGACAGGACATACACAGGACAGTCACAGGACGGAATACCCAGACATCACAAACTGATCGAATGCATGTTGCCCATCAGCTCTAAACGCATTAAGGCAACAGGTATATGAGGTTACTATACTTAAAACCACCGAATGTCACCGACCTAGAAATTATTAAGTTTAAAATGTTCTGATCTGGCCTCTGGTATTTCGGATTCTGATTTATTTTGGAATTTTTGCGAAAAATCATTTGGTAAAAAATTCACAAAGAGTATTACTGTTGGTATAACGGTTGGTTTAGAAAACTGTGCATGTTGTTTACTCATGACTTAAACAACATTTAGTGCATTATAATAAAGAAACCTTTTAGTTAAACACATATGCTGGTAGTATACGTATTTCAAGAAGTCTAAGTGGACCACAATTCAACCCACAGGAAGTTAATATAGGTTCTTCTCGGAAACTTGATTGTATACAGCTTAATGCAGGCCTATATTATCCACTTTTCCCCCGCCAAGGAATGCTGAAATCGTTTGTATTTAACCAGTAGGCCTATATTGCTCATTCAAAAAGGGTTGTTATATATACAGCTCCACTACCCCCACCCCCCTTCCACCGTTAAAAACTCCCAATAATTATCAATTTATTAGTACAAAACAAAAATTGTTTATAAAATGTATTCAATCCAAAATGTCCGCATCGTCTCTCAGTTAAACTGTCTCTTATATATACTGATATTGGTCCAATTCACACAATATATTTGGCCAAATCAGTGCAATTAAAACGGTAACTAACTTGGGAGGGGTGGGGCTTACACAAAAGATTTAATACGTGTTTGATTTAAGTTTGATGAGGTACAGTTGATTAATCATTGTCTGTTTTCTCCTTAATTGTAAGGTTTAAATAAGGTGTCCCTGTCCAGCCCGCCTTCAGAACTCCCCTCACGACTCCCGTTACCGCCTTCTCCCTCCCAGGGTCTCCAAGCACACGATTCCAGCCCTTCACACCTTCCCACTAACGCCTTGTACCGGCCCACTCAGCCCTCGGTCCGCCCGACATATTGTACAGATCTTATCAGGGATTTAAACGATATGCTTACGCGGACTTCATCGATTCCATTCAACGGACGTAGCAGATATGATTACGCGAACTTTGTAGACTTCTTTGTGAAATTTATCGATTTCATCGCAAATTAAATCGATCCACTAGCAACTTGAGTCGAATTGCATTCAGACGTTGGCAACTTCATTATATAAACTGAATTGATTTATGCGCTTTCTCCTTCTGCTCTAATTCACTAATGTAGCCTTTGATTTTCATTGCATAATTTGATTGTTTTGAGCATGTCTCAGTAATTCATTACCAGGCATTGGCTGAAACTTATTACAGGACATTTGATATATATTTGTCTCTTATCATAGATTATACAAGACTGTAGACAGTAAAAGAAAAAAAAAACTACACAAAAACGGAGTGTTATTCTGCAATATTTGCTAATAAATTATCTTTACTAGATGAGAATTTAGTGTGACATCGATCGGCTTAATTTTTGGCTTACCAAATTAAGCAGATTTAATTTTTGCTACTATTTTTTCAGAACGGTCCCAGACTGATTTACCAAAGAGAAAAATTTTCTTGTGTTCAAAATACCCCTGCTTAAGACCTCCACCTAGTTTCTCTCTGATTAACAGTGTATAGAATGGACGCCTACAGTTATCATTTTTATCAATCAATTCTGGTTGTCACGACAAGGCGAAGATTTCAATTTCACCACCAGATCAAAACAATAATGTTGAAATAAATAATATTCAAACAACAAATCGTTCCACTTCAACGTATACACATCCTCAACAATATTTATTTTCAAAATTGTATCATTCTCTCGCGTTCGTTTGTTGTTTAATTTCTTATTTTCGATGATGAAGGAGTGGAATTAACCAAAACATGGCTAACATTAATTTCTTAAGACAAATGCCAAGACCTAGCCTATACCGGGATCCCAACACATTTTGAGACATCAGTTGCCCTTTAAAATTTATTAATTGAACTTCTCTGCAGCGTAATGAATTAACCGTAGGTAATGTATAACAACAAGCAAAGGTACAAATCATTTATGAACTCTGTATTGTTATTTTATTACAGCTATCTTTCGAGATTTTACTCTAGATACGAACACCTGTCAATTTTGATGATAATAGTTTTTGTCTGTAGAATTAACGATCTGTATGTTGGCTTATTGCTTAAAAGATAGAACTTTATGCATCGGACTCCAAAGACACCATTGACAAACTATAAATTACGAAAACTAACTGACCCCTCCTGACGTTAGGGGCATATGGGTGTCATTAAAAGTTTGACCCAGAACGGAAGTGGACTCGGTGCGAAATTTCGGATTAATGGTGTTTTAATTGCAACCAGTCTTATCTGGTAGCCAGTAGATTCGAAGTCTTATCTTATGCAAAAGAATTTTAATATACGGCTGCTTTACCGCCAAGCACGGATGAAACATGGGAATACCTGATGTTAACAGTTGACCATTCCTCAATCGCTATAACTTGCCAAATAAGATTTACGGATGGTTTGGACATTTATGGGCGAAGGGAGGGGATTGGGAGGGTGTAGGGTGGGGTGGTCTTCACTCAATTTCACCTGAGCGACCCAATATTCAATACATACAGTAAAACAATTTAATTATGGAATTACTTAATCAAGCGTAATCAAAAAGGGCCGTATCCGATAGCTGCTTCAAGTAATGTTATGGCAATTAATATATAAACTGTAATATATAAACGGAGTACTGTATTTTGCTAACTATATAGTGTATCAAACAAAATTATCGTTAATCGAACAGCTTAACGATGATTCAAATATATATTAATACTGGCTGCAGGCAAACAAGAGACTCTATCCACGAAATGATTGATTGACTGACTGAATAATTGGTGTTCAACGCCGTGATTGAGGGTATTTCACTTATGGCGGTAGTGTCCTTCCAATGAGTGAGCTGCAACACCAACATAAAATGTTATATACAAATGCTTTGTTACAAAATGAATGTTCCTTCATAACTGCAAACTTTACTTAAAATATACCGTACATAGTCTGAGGGCTCTTCCAACGAAGAACGAAGAAATATAAATACAGAAATAAATAATTTGATAAGAAAATGGACTGAATGCAATACGAACCCAAGCAGTATGATATGGCTTCAAAACACCAGAAATAGTGACTTCAAAAGAAGTGAAATAGCTGTGAAGTTTTTATTTGTAGTGTTATACGGCTGTCAGGTTGACACCATCAAACAACACGTGGTGTTAAACGTGGAAACTCGAGACAGCGTTAAGCAGATAAAAGACCTTGCAGTTTAAGCCAATATAATTAAAAACAGAAGATATGTTTTCCATTAGGACTATTTCATCATTATCCAAAAAGTTTTTCTATGTCAAAGATTTTTAGAAAATGCAGATCATGTGTTTTGTATATAGTGTGGTATAATACTGACATCTGTCGGACTTCGGCGTTTCTTTTAATTTTCTTCATGTCTAAGTTTATGGCATATGTCTTATTTGCGGTAATCATCGCGATAAACGCGTCTACAAAGCCGCGACGTGGAATCGTTTCACGCCCCTTTCTGCGAAGAAGGGAGTTTGCGCGCATTTTAACAAAAAGGAATGCCCATGAAAAATGACATTACGGTTCATTAGTACGGCACGTCAGTTGTAATGTCGTAACAACCACGTTCTCGCTTAACGACCACAGATAAACCATGTAATTTTCCGATCTTTGGCGGAAATTGACGAAGTGCCGCAGGGAACGAATTTCAAATGGGTGGGACTGAGACGCGAAAGACTCAAAAGCGAACAAATTGCATAAGTTTCACGACACAAAGCTCAAGTTGTAAGCCTATAATTAGGAACTTTCTTGACGATTTCTAGCCATGCTGAATTTTACTTTCCCCCAGGGGAATCTTCCCCCCTCTACCCCTTGTGCTCTTAAATGGCAATTGATAAGACCTCCTTATTTTACTTGATTAAGCTTAACGGTCAACAAGAAAGGTGTCCGGGATTTCGCTTCCGCAATAATGATTTTGTTATGAAAAATATTAGTGCCAAAAAATTTCACACCTAGCGGCGTGATATAGAAAAATGACACCGCACAATTACGGCATATGGACAGATAGTGAAACACATCTTCTCCGTTGGTGATTTCTTATTAAGGTGTTGCTGGACACACCTTGAATGCAAATCGCAAAGTCTACCTGTAAAGGTAACAAAAGGTATTGCGTAAGATCTTGTTGACAAAGCGTTTTACAGGAGTAGAAGCAATGATTCGGTCTAATGCCTGAGGGTCTACAAGGCCTAATGCTGGTCTAAACTACAACACACAGGCCTAACATAAAGCATGTAAGAATTCGAATGGAAAAAAAAAATACATATTTTTCCTTATATACAAAGGAAGTTATTTAAAGAAAGTCGCTTTCTCTGTATACAAACGAACGAAAGCCATGTATAAAAAAACTGAGCGACTAAATAAAGATTGATTCAACTCTCTATCCCAAAGTCAGGTCAAATTTTAAAAACTAACCAAACATATACAAATTTACAGTTGTTAAAAGTTTATGACTTTTCAAACGAAAAAAAATTAAAAAAATTCGAGCTGCTAAGAAAAGTCTATCTTCGTTCCGTATAAGATTACTTGCGCTAGATGTAGTTTTTCACATGGTCTTAAGTTCGTACCTTATCAATTTAGGAGTAAGCTGCACCAGAAACAGGGGAAGAATACGTTTAATTCGAAACTTATACATCTTTTCCAGGCTAAACATTTTAATTTTCACCGATACATTGTATAGTATAGTATAATAAATGGCGACGAATGATAAACAATTCATGTTGACTATATACTTCGGATTTTTTATTTTCAAAATCTTCCGTATAAGACTTGAGATGCTTTAAATAATAAATAAATAACCTCACTCTACTTTCTATGCGCATTGAACAAAAAAGAATCAGAGGAAATATAAGATTTTAAAAGGAATCAAGCAACAGTAGGTTGATATATTTTTGCTGCAGGTGGAATTCGATGTTGCGAGTCTGAAAAGGGCATTTTAGCGAACATCAGTTCGATTTATCTTAAGATTTCGTCGGTACTCGAATTTTTAGGGAAAATACGTGTTTGACTCCTTGAAGGTAATACATACCAGCCCTCAGGTAAATGAGCCCGCAGGTGAGGCTTATCTTCACTTCTGTAAGCTGGATTTCACGCCGATGGTGCCCGGATAAGAAAGGATCGGTAGGTGACCCCACGGGACAGACAAAGCACCCAATAATGCCGCCGGTCAAACAAATGTTTACCCCGCCCCGAACCAACAGACAACAAACCCTTCACTTTATTCCATTTACAGGCAAAACATTACATACACTTTAACTCCGGGACTTAACTCATTTATTTCAGATTTACATAATGTGAAATAGGCCCACCTTTTTTAGATTGGATTAAATTCGTTGCACTTTATAATGTTTTAAAGTAATAATGCGGCTGAAATCAGGCTTAGTATGAAGTTATAGAATTTTATTCGTAAATCAAAATTGTAAAACACTTTACAACCGTTTATAGTAATACCGCGGCTGAATTCGTAAATTAAAATTTTAAAAAGCCCTTTACAATTGTTTAAATAGCTGCGTTGGGAAAAAAGTATTGACCAGTCCAAATCCTGTTTACGGTCCTTAAAAATTTTCAATGTCAATTTTTTGCAGGAACGAACCATATGTTTCCTCTCCTAAACAAGCATAGTACAATTTAAAAATACACAAAAAGAGCATAGTACCGTAACAACAATTTGACTAACATGTAGCATTATATCATAGTGTCGTGTCTAAGTGAAAGAGCCTTTTTAATAAGTTTAGAAATTGATAACAGCGATTGTGTTGATTTTGGATTTAACTAAGTTTTGAATTTATATAAATTAGGAAAATGACAGAAATATTGTTTAAAACAAGATTTTCTTAACTCTGAATACCGAGGACAACATAACAGAAAATGATACTCTTCTTCAACAGACTTAGAGTTAATACAAGACATATCCTTTCTTTCCTTGGAGTGTTGTATAGTGGTCTAGGTAGCCTGCATTTACTGCTGGCGATTCGGTGCCTAACTCTGAGGGTCGTGGGTTCGATTCCCGGACGGGTTTCAACTTACAAAATTTTCTGAATGGGTATATGTTCTAACTAAGAAAGTGTTATCCCAAAATAATGAAAATACTGTTATCTAACAGGTTTGATTTGACTTCCTGGAAATGTGTTCCTTTGTGTAAGTAACCTTGAAGTGATTGTGCAGTTCACATGTCTTATAGCACGTCATTATTAGAAAACAAAAGCTTTAGTAACATGTAGGGGTGTAACGATGCATCAAACTATTGATATATCGCAATAGTCTGTGATCCGATAGTAACATATCAATAGTCGCACGGGATATCAATAACTATTGCTGATAGTGGATGCAAGTATCGATAGTTTCGATAGTTCATAATTTTCTGGAGTGTATGAGTTGTAGACACGTGAATTGTTTTAGTTAACATAATTCCAATAAGCAGGCCTTCTGATTTGAGGTGCGTGATCACGTCACCACACCTGGAAATTTTTCCGCTTGTGGGTTACTCGCGCACCTATATATTGCTTAGTGTCCAATTTTCGTAAATTTACAAAAAGCGCATTTTCTACACACTCTGGGCGTAATCTGACGTTTTAAACATTTCCTTGTGTACTCATGCCTTTCAATATGATTATTTGGAAAGTTTGGACATCCAAATTACTATTTTTGTCAGTGTACTCGCGTGCCTATGTATTTCATTACCATTGTTAAGTGTTCAAGTTTCGTCACTGCAAAAAACGCATATGATGAATATTTAATTTGTTCTCTGTTGAAAAAGGGTTATCACAGGACTCAATCATATAGGCTACATGTAAGCTTATGTCTCGCAGAGTTGATTAGGTCCCAATGGAAGCAGTTGTCATTTCATCATTTAAATTTAAAAAATAAAAAAAAAATATTGATTTTTTTTTTTACTATATTTTTATAAATAAGTGTATAGTGTTTAAATTCTTGGATATTTTCTTAAATACAGGTACTGGTATGGAAGTACAGATTTAGGTGTAAAAGTGCAACCGCAAACCTTAATTGCTGTTGACAACCTGCAGCGTTTGGCAAATTACAATTATATTAAAATTATAACTGGGATGAGGGCACTTTCTGTGTTGATAGTGTTTGATGTCATGTTGAAGCTTAGTAAGTTAAATACAATCGACTGCTCAAAATCAAAACTCTATGTTAATGGCATGGATTACAACATAAAATCCTAATACATATTTACAACACCCTATATAAAAAAATTGTGCAAAAAATTCAATTATTTAAAGTTAGATTTTTATTTCTGGGAGAATTTATTGTATGGTACATGCTAATGTCACAAAAATACACACCTTGACAAATTTCAGGTGAGTGATTGATGGCGTGCTAATTGTACACCTGAGTATTGCTAAGGCGTGTGCTTATCACACTCCTGTCCCTGTAAATATCAGAAGGCCTGAATATGAGGTGCTTGTTTACATAGTTGGATAAGTTTCATGAACCCATAAGTTGTACATATGTGAATTGTTTTAGCAAACATCATTTTTGCGACACTGTTCCGAAGAGCCATTGGTGAGAGGCTGGCGTAGAGCAAATTGTTTTTCTTCATTATGGCTAATTTAGATGTGTTTAAAAAGAATTTAAATATCACAATAGTCCCTTACTATCGCAATACTATCGCAATATTAGTTGGGACTATCACAATACTATCACAATAGTCATATCAGCCTCAGTAGTCACCCGTATAAAACATGTCACTTAATTTATGTTAAAAATGTATCAGCCTTAATGCCTGTATGTCTGATTTTGTGTGAAATTTAAATATGATGTACAGGTC
>JARFOD010079011.1:0-35668 GCA_031763545.1 Mopalia muscosa
TGTATAGAATACAAAGTCTCACTAAAAGAGAAAATGTTTAGATGCCTGTATAGAATACAAAGTCTCACTAAAAGAGAAAATGTTTAGATGCCTGTATAGAATACAAAGTCTCACTAAAAGAGAGAATGGTTTGATGCCTGCATAGAATGCAAAGTCTCACGAAAAAAGAGAATGTTCTGATGCCGGTATAGAATGCAGTCTCGCTAAAAGAGAGAATGGTTTGATGCCTGTATAGAATGCAGTCTCACTAAAAGAGGGAATGTTTTGATGCCTGTATAGAATGCAAAGTCTCAATAAAAAAGAGAATGGTCTGATGCCTGTATAGTATGCAAGGTCTCACTAAAAGAGAGAATGTTTTGACGGCTGTATAGAATACAAAGAAGACGTTTCTATCATGAATAGTTTTCAATATATACACCATGACAAATGTAGGGTCTGTTTAAAACACATCTGGTTCATTTTTAGTCCAAGGGGTCCAGAAAGACCTTAATTGCAACACGAAACTTTCTGGAAGATAACCACGCTAATGTGCCCCCCGCCAAGAACAGAATTAACTCCACAGTGGCTGTTCTGCTGTCGACAAATGTTTTAGTACACCAGAGTAGTCCCCCCTAAACAAGAAGCCGTTTATTCATGAGCTTATCGTCGTCGGCCTCCTGTTACATTCAGTATTTTTTGTACCCAACACAGATCTAACGTTTTATTAACAGTAGCCGACCTGTATAACTGCAATTATGTTTCTAGTTTTAGCGTTCTCAAATTCCTAATTTGTATCAAATTGTAAAATGATATTCACCAACAGTGGAAATGAAAACAATTTTAGATCGCAATGAATGACAAAATGTGTCTTAAAATGACGTACACATAGCATTGCTGTCACAATATTGTTTAGTATAATCTTATCACGATATAAAGTGTATCTATAGGACTTGAACATAACTCTATATCAATCATGTATATGATTGAGTCACACGATGTGGCTCCAGCCATCGCGGGGGTAGTTATTACAAGGTTATCTCTCGGTTATCCACATAACTATGCAAGGACAGTATATGCAGTGGAATATATATATAGGCGAAATACCATAGAGTACGACGTTAAACCCCAATCAATTAAGCAAAGAAACATTAGTACCACAAGTCTTCTTGATTCCAGGCAAAACCCCTTATCTATTATATTGTTGTTTTTTTTTGTGAATTATTTTATAATGATGGAAATATGCTGGTGCAATTTCAGTTGATTAAGGTAAGGTACACGAGTTAACCTATACATTACATTTTACTTCACCAAACATCTCTTTTGTTCTGAATGAGCAAGGCAATCGAATAACTTATACCGAATGAAATACGTAGTATTAAAACCACATCTCTGATTAAAACAAGAGGGGGAAAAATCTTCACAAAACATTTCCATCTGTTGAATATATTAAACTGTGTCCTTTGTAAGCAACATCAGGGTATTGTCAATCGGTTATGCATATTTTAATTGTCGTTTAACTCGGGTCTCCGATATAAATCTGCCTAATGTACCACACCTCTTAACGTCACATTTGATATCGGATTGTTTAATGACTTACTTTGACTCCTATCTTTGAAAAAAATACTTTATATGTATAAAATGAAATGCTGTTTAAAGAAAAATCAATAATCCACGTTCTTGAAATCATAGTTATAGTAAATCGCAAAACAAATGCGGAACAGTTTTGGCTTATATTGTTATAATAATTGAAAAATTATATTGTCTGAATAACTGTTGATAGGATCCTACCATGCCTAGTGTGAGCACCTGAAATCGCCAGACAAATATTTGCTTATCAGGAACAATTATTATTTTTCTCAGATTTAAACCTGACGAAGATAATATGCGAGTATTACGTTAAATAAATATTTGTTGAGTGAATGGTGGGAGAGGTAATCCGGGCGGCGCATGACTCTGTACTCTCAGATCAATTTAAATACCCTCCGTTCTACGGCAATAATAATTCTGTGCAAATTTCACTTTACTTTATAAAAGAAAACAAGGCATCTATAAACAAAAGTCATTTTGAAGGGTATTTTACAACATTATATATTTCTATGTAATAATATAAAATATAGGCCTGTCCTTAAAAAACTCACAGATTTCAAAGTCCTATCGATTATATACCGTGATTGCACTACATAGTCAGTTAGCGAGCAGACGTTCCGTTAAAACCTTGTGTATTCGTATGATAAAACTGGTAGAAATTGATCGATGAATTGGCGTGCTTTGCAAACATTTGTAGGCTACCTGTATGAAGCTGAAGCCTGTCCTGGCGTCCACATTCCTGTGTTTCTGACAGTGTGGAAAACCCCGCCATCATCAGTGGTCAGTTGTCTTTACTACCTCGACAATTATTCTACACCATGGCGATATAAGATAGATTGATCTTTGAGAGGTCCTACTAAAGTGTTGTCAAGCACTTAACTAAGCAGTCTAGCCCTAAGTTAAACTAAGTTTACTAATGCTTCCTTGGGGAAGGATAGTTATGAACGCTCAAGAGCTAAACAAACATGCCGTCTGCAATGATTTCCGCCCTCCACGTTCCACCTTGCAGTGACACTTAGTAAAACTGTCATCAACAGAGACGATGTCAAATAATAGCAGGTAATATCGCAACAAACTAACCAGAGTCAAGTCTAAATCGTCTTAGCAACACTAGTAAATACGTCATTGATGAATTGCCTGATTACACAAGGCTGTAGTTTTAAAGCACATTGTAAAACAGGGCGCTGCATTATTACCAGCGTCGATAGTCACGTGATCAAAGAACACTGTGTGGTGATCAAAGATTTGTACATGGACAAATGCGATTAATATCGTGATAACAAATTAAAACAGTTGTATAGAAGTATATGCTGCATGATAACCGTCTTGTACACTGAAGAGATAAAAATGAAAGGATTTTGTGTTCATTAAAATTTATTTGTTTGTTAATTGATCTTTCATAGATTTCAATGTACTATTATTAATCTCTTTCTTGTCTTTTATATAATGTTACACACATTTAAACTGACTGACGGACTTTGTAGTCCGTTAATCATTCAGTCAATCCATTACTCGATTATTTAATTCATTTAGTATCAAGTGTTCAACCCATTCATGGCTTAATTCTTTCATGTGAAAAGTAGATTAGTGACTTTATTTATCCATTGGACAAATGGCAAAGTCAAAATTTGTTTGAATCAATAGATAAAGATCAATGGATAATTATTTCACTTATCAACACAACCGTACCCCCATACAAATGGCTTATTTGTGGATTTCTCACGCTCTCCACCAATACATCCCCATTTGCTGCATCGCCTTGTTTGTGTCTATTTTTATATGAAATATTATCGGCACAGTTTTTGTTTTCAAAACCCCTAGGTAACACGAACCGTAAGCCACATACCCCAACAACCCAGATGTTGGGTTAAATTTTTGGTGATAATTAGTCAGGTTTTATTCTAAGGGATAAATATGAGCAGATATTCCAAGCGAAACGTTTGATATGACCAAATATATCATATGGTCAGTTATTGATTTGGATCCCTCTGGCTGAGGAGAGTTTGTTTGAAGAGTAGCAATTTTGTCTTTATGTATCACTGGAGGAAAATGAACTTTCCAACATTATGAAAATGCTTAACATCTTGGCTGTGCCAGTGAAAAATATTGTTGGAATACACGTACTGTCGTCATAGGAGTGAAATACCCGTATGCTTGGCGTAAAACACCAAACAATTAATCAATTTATCGACTAGAAGAAATCGGGATAATCGTTTTTGTCCCATAGTTTCGATGCCTGAAAGGTCTTTCAAATGAAGTAACAGTTGAGACGAGAGTGTTATCGTTCTTCCATCGTTACTCGCGTACTAACTGAACGATTACAGAAGGAATAATGATCTTCACTGAATCAAAACCAGCATTGATAATTGAATGCGTATATTAATATATTCACAAAGATGAGATTATATATGTTATGATCTGTCCACTGTCGAGATAAGTTCCCCGGATCAAACCTATGGGAGAAGAGCAGACGAACGCCACATTATTGGAGCAGCAAAACCGTCAAGCCTTCGTGCAATACAGCCACGCCTTTCGCTTAGTTACTGAAGTTATCTCCATTTCTGGTTTTCACGGACGTCCTTTAGCACGGCGAGGTTCTTTTAGCAGTATATACCCTTCACGTCAATGATTAAGAGACAACCTCAAATGGGTAAACAAAAGATATTTAATGTATGAAACACGGGTAGTTATTTTCATATTTTCCTGGCCAGACTCGCGGAATAAATGAAAACTTTCAACCGAGGTCTACTAATTTATTGACAGGGTTACGAATATGAGATTCTGAACAACCCAAATTGAAATGGTATGTTTTGTAATAAATTAATAAGAAATCAATATTTATTTTAACTTTCCTAGAGAAGGATTCACAACGGAAATGAGGATTGATAGGCAAAATCGATATACATCCGGGTCAATGAAGCTGTTTATTAGAGAGATAAGAGCCCGCGAAAGAGAATGCAAGTGAGGTTTAAATTTAATATGGCTTTTCTTTCCTTTTCAGAAAAGTAAACAATGACTAGATTGATCTCGAGTCAAACTCTAACAATAAGTCATGGCTTTTAAGAAAACATAATTAAGACTTTTGGATTTTTCGAACAGTGTCTTGACGTACACAAGCGCCAAAGCTTTCTGAACGTTGAACTAAATCGAAGGTACCCAAACAGACGGAAAAGATAGTTGAAATGGTATATCCTCCGAAATGATTCCATTACACAAACACGTTGGTGCACAGGTACAAAAGCTTCATTGCTGTAACTGATATGAGATGTGACGGCATTCCATTAAAAATATCGTACTCCTCTGTGGTGATATTCTGTTAAAAACCTACATGTTTCGTCGACAGGCAAATTACAACTGTATAAATGAACCGGGACTATGTTATGATTGATTGATTTATTGATTGGTGTTTAACGCCGTGCTGATAACTATTCCACTTATTTGACGGCGGTGTATTCCAAATATAACGACCAAGATATGATGTGTGTTCATAATGTTGGGAAGTTAATCTTCCTTCAGTGCTAAGTAAAGACCAAACTGCCTTTAGCCCTAGGGTGATTATACAATGATGTCATACAGCTGTACATGAATGAAATTCTTTTCGAACTTACAAAAAATAGTAATTATTCTAAAATCGACAAAAATGTCCGTGTTACTTTGTCCCAAATGGCATATTTACATATGTCTACAAGCTGCCGAGTTTGAACGGGACTGCTGCTAAGAGTTCCGCCACGTGACTCGATGGAGCGGGAAGGTCTCAAAAAGGCAGTTCCATTTGTGAAGCTAGATGGTATTTGATGGATACAAAATGATGTTATGGCTAAGCTAGCTGCAGGTCAGCCAAGGTTAGTTTGAAACTCTGTCACTTGGTTGTCCGCAAATGTACTATACTAACATCATTTCAATTGTTGTAAAATAATCTTCATCGGGATACGCATATTTAATGCGCTTTTAAAGTTTACATCAGAATCACGTATGAAATCTGCCATTACACAGTCACAACGGCATTGTGAATTTCAGAGGACTTACATAGTGTCATTTGACTCATTGCGCAAAAAATGGGATCGTTTTGCGCAGTTTAAATGTCAGAATCCACTCACGCCTTCGAGGTTTCTCTATATCTATTTCTTGATAGAGGGTGTTTTTTCAACACTCAGCGCTGGTCTATAGTCACAGTGCCGTTGAGACTGAGTAATGGCTGGTTTCATATTTCTGCTTGATAGACTTCTGTTTGCATCTATATAATCAGTACATAATTTTACACATTCTTAAGCATCGTCGCCAAGTTTACTTAAGCGTATGAACAGTGTTAATACGCACGTGAAGTGTCCTCAGGCAAAAAACATACTTGTTGTGTACATGTATTTTTTACATCTAAATCGATTGAGCGTAACGATGACAAGTCAGTTACGAGAATGTCACCGGATTAAGCGGATTGCGAACCACATGGTCATTTAGGTTTTCCGTGTACGTTGTAGCCCTTTACTTAAGCCGTGGTCCCCAACCCACCGTACATGTATTAGTGCCTGCTGTCTATACTTGCAAAAACATAGGCAAACTTTGAAGATCCGTACGTGGTGAATACCGCCTCAGTAGGCTACGGATTTGGAAGCATGCAGACAATCCGTAGCACTTTTAGTGCACGAGGAACTTTCGCTGCGTTCGAAATGGAGTCGGGCTACGGATTCCCCTGAGTACGGCCAACCCTCAAAACGTACGGACTAAAAATACGCACGGTGGGTTGTAAACGGGGCTTTACGAATCTGGGCGTGTGGAAGTTATACCTGACTAAAGCCGTGGTCCCAACCCGCCGTTCTTGCAAGTGCGTGTTGTCTATCTGTAAAAACGTGGGCAAAAGTTGATCCGTAGTGGTGAGTACTGCCTCTGTACGGATTTAAGAGCACGCAGACACACTGTAGCACTTTAAGTGCATGAAGCTCCGGCCACCTCCCACCGTGCTTGTTTTTATCCGTCGTTTTTTGGGGGGCGGCCACGGCCGCCAAGGGAGTACGTCAACGCACAGTTGCACAAGGGGTAAGTACTTGCCCCCAACGCCACGCCTTGTCGTGATTAGTTGCGTGCATCGTACTTTGCGCACGTGGCAAGTGAGTTGTACGTGCTTACAACGTTCTTACAATGTACGATCTTGGTACGATTGCAACGTTATCGTACGGAGGCCGTACTTACCCTTGCTGCTCACTTACGGTGTTCTTACTCACTCACATGTTGTAAGTGCGATAGACGTGAGTTTTTCCTCCCGATGTCGAGGGATGGGGTGGGGGTGTTTATACTGAACGACCTTCTGAGGCTCTCCAGAAGTCCCAGCTGCTGCTGCCTCAAGATGCCGCCCATTCCAATGCAGAAACGCCAGGTTCTGATACTGCAGAAATCAGTGCGTACAACCTGTGTTGTAAGTGCGGAGCACGTACTTACTCGGTACGGTCCACGTTAGTTCTGCGTGCTCATTGGAGAGTTGAACTTGGGAAGTTCCGAGTAGCCACGGACCACGCACTTCTCACATGTGCAGCACGCACGTGCTTGGTGTGCCGTCCATATAGCAGGTGACCGAATTGAAAAGACTCACGCAAATTGGCTGTAGAGGGCACGCGTGTAACCCATACTGGGGTGAATCCGTAGCCCAAACGCAGCGAAAGTTCCTCCTGTACTTAAAGGGCAACGGCGTGTCTGCGTGCCCCGAAATCCGTACTGAGGCGGTACTCACCACGTACGGATCGCCAACTTTTGTTGGCGTTTATGCAAGTAGACAGCACGCACTTGCAAGTACAGCGTGATTGGACCGCGACTTATGGAACATTCGTAGCGTTCGAGCTGCGGTAGGGTTACGGATTTACCCCGCAGTAAGGCCTTCCCAAAAAACGAACAAACTAAAAACACGCACGGTGGGTTGTGACCGGGGCTTTATGAAACATCTGGAGCCAAAACTTCAAGGCTGCATAACGCTGGAATTGACTCATTTGAGAGACAAAGATAACTCAAGAAACAATTAGAGTTGGTGTAGAAATATACATTTAATAACAGAGAGCTTAAGGCCGCATGGATGTAAGCAAGTTAACCAGATCTGTGAATAGACATTCTCACAATCATTCAGTTATCAAAATTTAATAAAACCGTTGTAGTCAATTCATCACAATCTATTCAGCAGTGAGAAATTGCAGCATAGTAATCTTAAGAGAAATAGATTATTTAGACACTACCAATAGGTGTCAATTAATGGCGTTTCGCGGATGTTATTATACCATTATTGTTAATTGGTGTTAAATTTCTAAAGGAAAATCCCATTGGTAAAGTATACATTTATCGGCAACATGTTGGCAAGACGTCCTGTCTGATCATATTCAATACAATACTATACAAATTGGAACCAAAATTTGGATGGTTGATTCCCAAGAATTTTAGGTTTTTTAAAAAATTGTAATGATGTCCCTATATTGCACATAAAAATAAACTTATAAATTTTACATCATTTGTTAGCTTTTTAATGATTCTAACAAGATTAAATCACATATTAATCAACTCTGGTTTGTCAGATTATTTATTTCTTTGGGGGTTCTCTACGTTATTCACGTAATTTCTTGCATATGACACCATGTGTTCACAAGTGGAGACGGTAACCACCCTCGACGTCACGGACAACAATATTGATTGATTGATTGGTGTTTTACGTTGTGCTAATGGTATTTCCCTTATATGACGGCGGTTTATTCCACCGATAGTTTACACTAGCACAATCAAGATTTGAAGCCGGACAGCAAAGAAGACTAGTCAATAGTAAGATGCAATACACTGACAATACGGCCATATACGCTTGATGTTGTCTCTTAAGCTCTGAGATCACCAGGGAAACAAGAATTCTCTCCACCCACACACTGTATATAATTTAAATTTAAAGGGTTACATGACGTCCATTGCAGCTCCATTAAGGCATTGAAATATTACATATATTAATTTGTGTATATAAATTAAATTTAAAAAAATCACTCTAAATATAAATATGATTTAAAAATATTTTGTGATACAAACTCTCAAAACAGCATTTGCAAAGGCACACATGTTCATTATGGTGACTGTACTGTGATAGGGGTAAGTCACATTTGATCAATTACACCATCCCACTAAATGTCATCAGCATGGGTTTGTTACATACGTTATATATAAATAATGAAATAAATATTTGACTAGAAATGTGATTGCACAAATGTAAATTAATAGGCACATACGCCATCTACGGGTGCACACCATTATGGCACAGAGGTATAAATTATGCTATATCCCCATTAGCTAAAGTCTATATTTAAACTCTGGTTTATACCACCTATATTGTCAATTCTTAATAAATGGATAACTGTTTGCGTTTTTGCTTCTTCACTGAATGTCAACCGGCGCATCTTTTTCATTTCTATGGCAGCGGTTTTGACAGCTGGTGGGAAATGTACACACACTAAAACAATACAGATTATGTTATCATAAAGGTGCATGCTTAAGAAATGTTCACTGGTAAAGAAGTGGATTACTTGTGTTCATTATAGGCTCGTGGTCAGCAATACCATCTTCGTGTAATTCTGCCAAATCATCGAGAAGCATATACGGAGGATTGGAATCCACAGAGTTCACTACATTTTCAGAATAGATTTGACCGTGGGATAGAGCGCCGCCATTAAAATTATGTCCATAGCACTCGGAATCATGTCGACCATATCGCACAAACGTTGATGACGTCATTGTTCCTGTTGGTAATGACGCTTCTCTGTTGTCGGCGTGCATGGGACTTGTATTTCGGCGGGCGATTGTCTGGTGACAGAAAGTGCTTTGCTGCTGGTTGTGTTGAAGGCGAGGAGATGACTCGGGAAATTGGTTGATGCGGTGCGGAGAGACGGAGTTCTGGTGAGGGGAATAACACTGATTATGCTGTACGCCTGCGCATGGCAAATATGGCGCGAAATCTGGCTCCATTTCGGGTGAAATCGTCTGCTGATTAACCATTGGCGAATTGTGAGGCAACTGGTGATTCAAATCTACCATGTTCATGTTGTTAATGGCGTAGGCACTACTATAGTTTATTGAATGAAGTGGATTACCGTAGTCAGTTGGACCGCCATACATGAACTGGTAAGGCTTGGGGATAGGTGTATCTGGTAACAAAGTTCTTGGGTTCAATTGTAAACATCCTGCGACTAAGTTCATTGTGTTTTGAGACATACCTTTTGATAAAGCTTTCGCGAATGAAACACTGTCCGGTCGAACGCCATTTTTCAATATGTCTGCCAAAGCACCAATGTAATTGCTGGCTAATCTAAGAGTTTCGATCTTTGACAGTTTCTGTGTTTTGGAATAGCAAGGTACATGGGTTCGAAGCTCGTCCAAGGCATCATTTAAACCATGCATGCGATTACGTTCCCTAGCATTTGCTTTTACGCGACGCTGTCGTAACTTTACAACACGAGCTTTTGTCATCCGCTTCTTTTTGGGCCCTCTCTTCTTGGGGATTTTGACCTCATCGGGGTTTTTGTTTTTTCCTCGTTTGCTGTCGTTGCCAGGCTGCAACTTTTTCTTAGTTTGTTCTTCGTCAATAGGCGAGGGTTGCTCTAAATCTGACAAAAGATCATCGTCCTCTATATCGTCTTCGGTCAAACAACTGTGTATCTCTGTCTCCATTATCAACTCATCGGGAATTTTTATAGGCATCTTTCAATCTGGAAACAGAGAAATAACAAATCCATATTATAAAAGGCGAAATATATAATTGAAGAAGGCATATACTTCTAATGCGTATAAAGTGACCAGCTGGACGGATTGAAAATGAATCTTCATATTTTGTAAATATTGTTTAATTGTCACATTTAGAAGGATAAAGAAGGAATGTGAAATTAAAAAAATTGATGTAGAAATTGCGTCCTTCTGCTACCCTTCTGTTTAATATAGTTATGGTATAGCATCGATATCTTTATGTTGATCAACAGGCAATATAAAATCCTACCAACCCAAAATCGTATCACATTTTGTACATAAATAATGAGCAGTTTACATATAGATGAAACTTTGGTTTGAGTCGTGTTAGCCTACTTTTGTATTAAGTAATTAAACAAACAAAACGATCTTGTATAGACTGTGAGTCTGCAAGTCTACATTACTGGTGACGTTTTTAATATAATTCAGTGTATTATTTAATATAGCATGTAGTTATCTAAGAGGACACCCTTAAGCGAGCGATTTAATTTTGCGATGGTTAAAACAGAACTCAAATTGACCCAGAAGTGAAAGCGCGACGTATACTACTAGATACATAATCTCCAAACGACAAACCGAGTATTCTGTGTAGAAAGATGTGAATATATGAATACATACAATGCAAAGTAATCACTAGTGAGTAAACAACAAATCCTTTTTAAATTACTATTAACACAGCGAACGTTTCTAGTGTCACCAACAAAGGGTTGCATAGAAAGTGTTATAATATAAGGTATTTTAATATAATGTTGTTTTTTTTTTAATTTAAAACGCTGGAGGAAAAATGGATAATCATGCTAACTATAGTGGTCGCTTATTTTTTTGCAGCGAATCGGGAAGTCATCGTTTGTATTCACCTGTTACTGGGACGATAACGTTACCAGTCAAATGCATAATTAAAAGGCTCTGTTTCTCTTACCACTTATAGCCCGCGAGATAATCATCTATTTATTACCTTGTCAGTAATTAGATTGGCAACAAAGGCTTTGGGTGTCTTTACATGTAAAATATTCAAAAGGGTGTTTGGGCTATACCTGTGATTTGATGAGTATGAGATACAATCAGGTGACACTAATCAATTCCGCTGGCAGGTAAAATCCAGATAATTAATCTCTTATCGCTACCTTGTTTATTTTATCACCTGAGACTAATTGAATTTTTCAAACAATAAAGAACAAAAGGCCAGGTGTAATATCATGACTGGGATTGGCTAGTAAATACTGAACTAAATCAGGCCAAATTAACACTTGAAGTCAGAGAAATGTAGACGTATGTAGAGATATTGATTGAACATGTGCACTTTCTTTGAGGCTTGATGTAAGCAACTGACAAATATTATCAATATATTGCCTAACTATTGTATCAGATTTATCATAAAAATAATATATTTAAAAAAGGCGTAGCAAAAGTCAGAATGACACAACATAATAATGTATAGATGACTTTAATGTATCTGTACCAGTGCTTCCTGTAATGCCTACTTGGCGTTTATTGAATCTCCACTAAGGCATTTCAAATTTTACATATATTAATTTGTGTACCAAATTAAATTTAAAAAATCAATCTAAATATAAATATGTTTCAAATTATTTTGTGATACAAACTCTCACAAAAGACAGAATAACACATCTAAAGCAATGTACAGTTGACCTTGGACGCAAATTGAATGTCTCTGCGTTAGTGCTTCCCGTAAAAAAAACGAATCGCATAATTTACCTGGACGATAATGTATGGTTTTCTGCTAAGAGATTCTGTAGCTCTGATGGTAAAGCACTGAGCCTGCTAGCCAGATGCCCGTGTTCGAATCTGGGTGGAGCAAAGCAAAGGTATTTTTATCTTCTTTGATAACTCAATATTTACCCATACAATGCCTCGTTGTTTTCAACATCTACGCCCTTTTTTAAATAAGTTTAGTACAAACAAATACAACGATGACAGTCTCTATCTGAAAAATCGCTTTGCAGGCTAAAAAATATTTGCATTCTTCTTGACCCAGCGTGAGTTACAGACGCAAACGCAATATTTCTGGGCGTACATAGGACATCGCACGTGTGCAGCCCGAAGCTCGGCTCTAATAAAACCAAATTTACAACTGATATTGTGGATGATTAAACCCATAAACCTCCATGATATGTCTCCTACAATTTAATGTATTTCGCGTGAAGAAAGGGCTGGACAAAACGCTTACAAATAACTCCCATATAACTATTCGACCATGCTTATACAAATTCTGCACTTAAACGATTAACTTAAAGCTTTGTGTGTTGGTTTAGTTATATGTCATTGAGATGGCTGCATTTTTCTTACTTAAACGGAAGCTCTCCACTCCATGAACTCTGTGACTCTAATCTCTCTAAATAAATTGTTTAACTTGACTAATTAAATACATTCATACAACTTTTTTTAAACTAAGACCTAATTTAGCTTTCTAATACTTATTTCGTCAGATTTGAATATGGCAGCCTCTTTTTAAATGGAGTCCATTGCTTTTTCGTGGCCAGAGATTCAATTAAGATCTGAGTTTAACTGCATAGACGGATAAAATGAAGTTTTGTTGTTGTTTCTGTTTGTTTATTTGTTTGTTTAGTTGAATTTTTTCTCAGATAAGATGTATTCGTATTGCGCTCGTTATTTTTCATCAATGTTAGGATTTATTACATCACATTTCAATCTAATATTTCGTCTATTTCAATTATGGAATTATAAGAAACCTACAATAAGCCATATATATGTCTAGACGCCTTTCTGATCGTCCGGAGTCCCGAGACATACTCGTGTGTGTTAACCGGCGGTCAAAGTGTGAAATGACCGATAAGTGATTAGTCAAACATTGGTCACATAAGGCACTGTCCGAGAAATCAGACAGTTAATCAGATGATCTCCACAGCAGCTATAAAGGGCCTTGGTAATTACAGAAATTGCTTCCGTGGGACTTGTATAGAACAATGTTTCATCGCGCTTGAAATAGAGCTATGTAAAGCTTGGGACGTGCGCTAGAGACTGGGTAATGACACAGAGGATTGTCGTTTCTCAATTCTGGGCAGCTTAGGTTTACATCTTGTTTGGTCGTCAGTTCCCTTCGCAATATTGCTGAGTGGTTTATAATGAAATTAGCCACGTGATGCCGCGCGCGACAGAATATCGTCTGCGCTTTCCAAATGACAATTGTAGTCTGTCTCATCGGTTGTGCAAATCTCGTCAAGTCAAACTCGTTACAGACAACAGTATAGGCACAAGTCGGGATTCTGATTCGCCACTTTAAGGGCTTGTCATACGAAGAGTCGAACATGCATTGGAGAGTCGACCCACTTATACCTACATTTGTAGGTACATGTACTTACGTGCGCACGAACATTTACTTAATATTATTACCTTAGACTTGTTCAAAACTTGGGAGAAATTTGATTGATTGATTGATTGATTGATTGATTGATTGATTGATTAATGTTTTACACCACAGGACTAAGAACATCGAGAACAGAAACTTGGTACTTTACATTTGTTTGAAAGCCATACTCAAAATGTCTTTGGTTAAATCACATTATGCACAATCTATATAATGCTTACAATTCACTGTTGGTCGGTTGGTTGAATGGTTTGTTAGTTGGTGGAGCAGTCCCTTGGTTGAACGATTGGGCGATTGCTCGACTGACTGACTGAGAGACTGTTCGACTGACTGACTGACTGATTAGTGTTTACGGCAGCGCTTTACGGCATCCCACGTATAGGCCTATAGCAGTGATGAGTTCCAACAGTATTCGACTATAACACTACCGTAAAATAGGAAGCATATATTGTAATTATCTTCAACAAATTCACTTGTAGTTGGGGCTTTGTAAATACAGTAATTGTGATAATCTGTGATACAAAAACTCGGCACAAAAAGAACACGGATAGTACTCTATGCACAAATAAACAAAATAACGACCTAATATTTGACTTTCCATATAAAAAATATAAGTCTTTATATATCACTATATTCATCAATCTTGGCACATCTTCGTCACAGAGTGCACCAGGTAGACATTTAGGTGCACCGTGTATTGAATGTTTTGGTTTCGGGTCCTACACCTTTAAGCGTGTTGGCCTTCTTTCTGGGCGCAGCTGTTAACTTCTTTCTCCGTTTATTGGATGCATGTTGCTTGTCTGATCACCTTTGTTTAACACTAATCCAATTATCTCCACCCGGGGGATGGTGTGAACGGTTCTGTAACTCGATTAAGTTTCGTCAGGGACAATCTCTCGATCTTTGCCCAGGCGCCAAGAGATCAGTTTTCTCCCGAGTACCAGCGCGACCAGCTAGCCGAATCTAGACGGAGTGTCCCTGGCGAGTGTGTTTACGCTTTAAGGAGTCAAACAGACAATAGTTTAGTTCTGATTTGAACACGTTAAGCCCACTGCTGTGATCATCACTTCGTATTATTTAATATTACTGGCCAGTGTGCATGTTTAATATCTATAGTTTAATTTAAGTATATTTTAAACATAACAACATGGCCGTGTAGAACCTGTGTCAAGTTAACAGTGTAAATTAACGGTACATAATGCTTGTATATATACGGTAAATCTACAGAAAGTGGTGACATGTTTAAGGATTAATAATCAAAAAGATTTGGCTCTTCCTCTTTTATAATTGCAAAATGTTTGTACTAAAAGTATTGAAAATCTTCATCGAATTTCCAGTGTAACCAGAAACTGTGTAAACAAAGCAAGTACGTTAATGCACTAAACTTATCCAGCTAAGAACACGAGAAAACAAAATACATTGACTTTATAACACTATAGTGACTCTAACCGCAACCAAACACAGTTGACTATAAATAATATAGCATTGTATAACATTTAAGGCATATAAGTAACATATAATGTTATAACGTTCTTCTGTTGTATGTCCGTCACTGTACTAAGATGTCCATAAAAGCGCCAATAAGATATGTCCTTTAGTGACTACCACATTTTATCTGTTAAAAATGTGAAACATTAATTTGGACAATTGTATTCTAAGCGCATATAAAAAACCTAATAACGTTTGTTAATGTGAATATATATATCCAGGTGGAACCAAGCACATGTTTCTCTCTTCATTCATTCAACATACATATACATATAAGGATGTGGATATATACTGTACTATGTAGCCTGCAAAAGAGTGGAGAAACATCGTTTTGAAGTCCACTGACCATTGAGCGAGAAAAGGGGCGAAAGAAAAGGCAGAAACGGGACATATGTTTCCATGTATGTTTTATTGACATTTCACGTTTGAGTGGATTTGACATTAGAACAGTTATTTGTCTGTAGTAAGAAGAACACGGGTGAAGTTGGGTGTACTTGTAGGCGGCATTAACAATAGGCATTAAGAAATCGTGTAAGATGCCATCAGATTTTTCTTCACGAATCTCCAGTCTCAATTATTTGCCCGCATGACCGCTGAATAGTGTTTTTCAAGTGATATATTTGAAAACTTGTGGTGCGCCTTCAATTGTATTGAGCATGCGGGTTTCTAAACAAATTGTTTCTAACATGTTTCAATTTGGGAACAACACTTTGCTGAATAGCGTCCTCCGTTTTGACCACATTACAAACAACTCCATTGCTTTTATAATATAAATGTACAATGGCCCGGACGTTTTCTTTTTAGCTATTATAGCACAAAACAACCTCGAGGGCCTGTTCAGTTTCCATTGACCAATGTTACAAAGGCCTTTCTCTTTTCAAGCTGTACCCGAACATATTAGTTTATATTTATTTTTACATTAATGAGTCTGGTGTCGAAGCCTTGGTTCTGGAAAAGTTTTAAAAAGGCCGAAAAGCTGAACACATCGAAAACTTTAAAAAATTAGCTCGTGTTACTAAATTAAAAACAAAGCGCTTAATTGAATCTATACTTCTAATGATAAAGGTGTATATCTGACAGGTAAAATCATCGCCCCTAGCTCAGCGATGGATTCAGTGATTTCTTTATATGTTGTCAGTCTTTTAGCTGACAGATTGCTAGCTAATGTGCTTATAAGCCCATCAATTTGAAGCAATCCTCAAGACTTGTTGTGAACACTAGAGTGTAGCCAGTGTCCCTACGGCAATAGCACAGTGTCTAAGGGGAACAGACACTTTGTCATTTTTTTCACGATTGGATAGCGTCGTTAATAGGTTATTTCACAAAATACGTCGGCTAATTGCCGAACTAGTGTCGGATTAAATCGTTGATATTTTGATTACGTGCATAATCTATATAGATCTAGTTGTACCAACTACACAGGTTTGGGAAGGATCACTTCATTTGACTATAAATATAGTTTACATTGCTTCAAATATTGTCCAAAATAACAACAACAAAATGTTTCTCAAATAAAAACAATAACAGAAGTCAACGTTGATATTAGGAATACATAGAGTACAGTATGATCTGCTATAAAATATAAATGGCACCTGAGAACTTCTCCCATATCTTTCTACACAAGACAAAAAACACTAAACCAGTCATCTTGACAACCAAAAATCTCTTTATCAGCGAATAATCGGATTAATCTATAATGATAATATTTGAACCGACTCCAATGAATTCAGACCTCGTTTATACACGTCTTTGCGATATTTTATGACCCGAATCACACGTTCTGTACTTAGTCTTTCTACCTTTTACGACCTTGAATGTGTGTGTCCTGCGTGGGATAGGCTATTAGGCCAAATAAATAACTCAGTCACCAGCCAACTCTGCTATAACAAAATTATATCTCACCTCACACACGCGCAGGGGCGGGGCTAAACCAACTCAACACAAATACAGCATGATGTTGGTAAATTTAAAATGCTATTACAGCTCCATTTAAAATATATTTGTTAACGGTATAATGTGTTCTTACTTAACTATGGATTCCACGCAATCATTATCCGATGGAGAAATATTTCGAGTCAAGTAGCTCATTAAGATTGCCCAGTTACCAAAACAAACACATGCTATGATTTCGCTATATTCCTTTCTTTTCGGCCACCCTTCTCATCAATAGATTCATTTCCCTAATGTTCAACTGGTTAATTATGCGACACAATAAAAAATGTATTAAAATTATTTCTCGTCGGCACTCTGTTTATTATGCTGTGACAATCTTCCCACAAGGGCGATTAATTCAAGCACAATTCATTCCCATTGTTGGATGAAACTCATCCGCGCACGACAAAGACTAGCTGCTTCTTAGTCGTTTTGTTTGTTGAAACATTTGCCCGCCATTGAAGCGCACGTGCAGACTTGATTCGAGAGCCTCTTATCCCATTCTTTTGATCTTCTTCGATGCCGATCGTCACGTGCAATGTCGGGAGAAGCAGGTGACCAAGGACATAATTAACTTCTTTACAGGCGAGTGATAATTTCCAGGGAGGTAATCACGGATTGAGGTGCTGACAAATAACGGAAAATCAAGGAATATAATAAGGGCGATATCCATACTAAAGGAGTATCATCCCTTTTATGAGTTTACGGCCCGGTTTATGACCACGGGAAACGAGGGGTAGGAAGGGTATTGTCAACCCTGGATAACTCTATGATCACCCACTCGATTGAATTCTCTGCATACAACCACTTTAATTCCGCTGAGCTAAGGGAATAACAAACCAAACTGTACTTAATTGTTTGGAGTACAAGGAGCAAATCTACCGTATTTGACCTACTTAATACTAAACCTAGAGGAGAAAATCCTTAGTCTAGCTCAGAATTGACCAGTTGACCTATGATAATATTAAATGACATATTATGGAACTTTGTTTGAAAAAGGGATTTTAAAATAAGGTCAGTGTCGTTATCAAGGCAAATATTAGAAGTATTTTCATTATATTGAGTCATAACTTTCTTATTTTTAACAGATTCTAGTTCAGAAATTGTTTACAGACGGAGACCCCTTCAGGAACTGAACCCGCAACCCTTAGAGCAAGGAATCATATCACAGACCACTCACACCATTCAGCCAACCGATCTTCTACAAAAAAAAATGATAGTTTTTTTACGGCTGATGTCTAGCTAGAGGTAACATAGTGTTAATAAGCGCCAGACTCCAGCTAATCAACCAGTTGGTTTGATGAGGGATCTAGGCGATCGGCAATTACTGTCTTTAAAACTCCAGGAGTCATGTGTTCAACTACGAGCGGGTCTCAGTCTTTAACTTTTATGGCCCATGCAGAGTAGACACCTTATCACAAAGTAAGGAATTATACTAAGAAAAATATAGAATTGAAATAAGCGCGCGCCATATGCAGATGCCTTATAATGCGTATAAAGAATAGTCTATACCCTTGGCTTTATACTTTGTGGATTGCATCACTCTGTACTAACAAAATTTAGACGTGTATTATAGATTATTTACAAATGAATCACCCTAAAACACGGATGTGAATTCATCTAAACGATAAATCAACTCGGGTTCTACAAACACTCTCAGAGACATGTTTCTCAATAGATGTCAATCTCGAGTTGTTACGGGTAAAAACAGCCATCTTAAAAGACATGTGTAATGATTTAATGATTTGTGATATATGTGCATGTTTTGTCATTCTCACTGTATGTTTGCTACATTTTCAGCTCTTTTATTAATTCCTTCTTTATGATAATAATTTAACATCCAAGTCAACAATTTATATCTTTGTAAGGATAATATTACATAAAGTTTAATCTCTGAAGTATGAAACAGGTACAGTGTGGGTCATATTGCTAACAACGGTCTGGATTTTTAACCTCGATCTCCCGCAAATGAAGCCATCTGTTAAGTTTGAGATCTAATGGCGAAAGCCGGCCCGCACTCTGCCGCTAAACTTCAGCCATCTCATCTCTCTTAATGCTTTATTATATAGCATTTCACCTTGCAGACTGGACATTGTTCGCGAATAATAGGGGGCACTCGCGCTGAATTCGCTGTCGAGCGCGGTAACGTTGTTGTATACTTGAGCGCGTATCCCATTCAGGGTGTTCAATTGAAGGCTGGTAATGACCCGGTCTACTCTATTATCCTTCCGGGGCAGTTTTACACTTGAAGACGCGATCCCTTATCGTAGAGACACGTTCAGTTCAGTGAGACGCAATCTGTTCGCCAAGGAGAAACATTGAAACAGAAGGCATTTAACACAAACCCGTAAATATCTCCATATTCCTTATATTTAAACAACAGAGGGACTGAATTAAATTATGAATAATTATGTCCAAAAATGTTACAGCCGTCAATGCAACGTCATGCTCGGTGACAAAAATAAGCACGCGACCCCCGTCTGTTTCCTCGTTCTGTCAGGTAAAGTTCCTGATAGTTCCGCTTTAGAATCAAGCAACATATTCTGTTACGGTATATTACTAGGCATCGATTGCTGATCTCAAACCAGATATTGGGATTGGATATTAGATTTCGTAATAACAATATCTAAGCTCACAATTAAATGCCTATGCTATAATTCCTTGTGAATTTCACACCTTAGTATATAACTACTTTGTATCTGACCTTAACTCCATTCACATTCACCCGTTAACTGACAACCGGTATGCCTAATGTGAACGGATACAACTACATAGATGCAAATATCTGTGCTTCTTTGTTTTTATTTGATCAATTTATGTTTCATGTGAATGATGCAACCAACAGGGATATACTTGTTACACATTAGGTGTTCAGACCCGCCTACCCGTTGTATTCTGGAGTATTCGGACACAAAATTATGTTGAATACACCAATTTGACATTGGAATACACACAGAAATTAATAGTTCATGCTATGCTGTAATACATAAATACACATCATTTTAAGAACATAAGTCTACAAAAATAATTTTATTACTTATAAATAAGCTAAATTTCTTGCAAGGTAGGCAGCTCTGTGTTTTTAAACATAAAAATATCATGTAGCATAAACATTTTAGATAGACCCTCTACGTAAAGTTTTATAAATTACACACCTCTCAGGGTATCCGATACAGGGCCTATATGTTTAAAATAAAGAGACCAATGTGTCATACACTTTGTTGGTTTGAATATCACTGTCTCTGACAGTTTGAAGCTGCTTATGAGAAAATACTTTTTCGTTTAACATTTTCTCCGATGAAGAAATGTTAAACAACATTGGAGAAAACGTACCTCAGGAGTACCTGTTTTCATTTATTGCTGTGCCTCTTTCTTCACAAAACATCGCGAATGTTGATTATGTTACAGTTTATGACAGAAGACTTTGGTATGCTGTACATTTTTATACAATTTTTTTTATGAGAATTGCCTTATTTTTAGCATCATTTGTTGTAATTGGGACACCTGTCTGAATGAAAATATATTTTTTATTGTGGAGAAAGAAAGCGTATGATTTTAACAGGTCAGCATTGCTAAAAGAGACATTTTCTGTTGAATTCCTTATGGTCAGTCGTGGGGCGTGGCAGCCACCTCTCGGTCTAAGATATATCATCGTAATAAATCATTTGAAAACAGATATTGGTGGAGGCTAGACAATGAATTCGTCAATATTATCCATTTGCGGCAGAAAGTGGACGAGGCGCCATTAACCGGTCCTCAGGGGAATATTTTCCCGTTTCTAATTTTCCGAGAGAGCGATTAGATCTGATGGCCGTGGTGTGTCTCCATAAAATGTCTCCCCCAATTGGTGTGATGTAGTCGAAAGCCCGCATGACAAATACACCCTAATCAACATAATCATCGTGACTGTTGCTCTTAATAGTAGGCGTGAAACAAAACAATAGACAATAGTTCACCATTTATTCAAAATATAGTCTCTTAAATACTATCAACAAAGTGTATACTTAAATGACAAATGGTAAGGTGGGAGAGAGGTTCCTCTTAAATTTGTTACTGTTTTTGTTTGTAGAGCTGCGATAAAAGACACTCGTCAGACAGTATTCAACCTCTTTGATAGTAAAATATTTGGCCAAATGCTTATGTCTCGATTTCACGGCAAATGTGATATCGATTTCTTTCTCAAAACATTATTTGTCATATAAGAAACATTTGTAAGCTCTCGAGGGTTATAATGTTAACCATTGAGCTGTCCTATTTATTCGTTGTGGCTTTTATAAGATATATATAATATCTAAACAAAAAAAAAACCCAACAGATTATAACACTTAACTGAGAGTGTTTATTTAATATGTAAGAAGCAGAGAGCATTGAAGAAGTCTGACAGAAATTATTGTGTATCGTCAACTGCTGGCGATTTGGGGCCTTAATCCGGGAATACCTGGTTCGATTTCCGTACCTATTCTGGCTTTATACACAAGCATGTCTCGTTACACTTTAATCGATTTAAATCCAGCGATAGAGGATATATGATAACATAGCGGCTCTCAAGGTATGACATATGGCCGCGCCTCGGGAAATCAGTGCTCTTATATCGTGACAGGCGGCCACAGCCCAACGAGAGCGAAAGTGTGAACACTAACTAATTAAACACACTCCAATATACGCAATTATTCTATTTGAAAGCCCTTAATTTGCAGCACTAAGTTCCGCGGGTATTCGCAGTGATATTAACTGGCACAGATTTAACGTGCATGTTCGTTGAACAGTTGTCTCAAAGAAGGACAATGGTTGTTCAGAATGCGTATGGCTAGTGTCTCGATGTAAGGCATAAAAGACATGTTATCAAATATCAACTATATGTGTGTTGCTGAAAATATGGCCATATGACGGGCAACGCACAAATGGCGGGTGCCTGTATATTCAAAATGCGTCATCGCAACTTCTTCGTCTATGTTGATCTATGGTGTTGTTGTACGATGACTATTGTGTAGCACAGTAATTAGATTCCCTGGTCGTTTGTGGTTGACAAAACTTCAGATGAACCCATCTGTTCAGATTTTCTACCCGTGTTCATCCCAAACCTCCTACCATATCGGTGGCCTGGGGCAATTTGGCTGTCTGACGAGAGGTAGTAATGGTTTCCATTTAAACCACAACGTACACTGATTTCATGAATTTAATTTATATCAAGCTTTTAATAAATTAGTCCTTAACAGTGCTTGTACTTTTATCAGTTCACCTTTGTTTGTTTTGTGTTTTTTTGAACAGCTCAAAATTTAGTATATAACGTTTTTGTATTAATATCAATCCGCATTTGAATGGCTGCATTAAGTTTATAGTGTTATAGTCAACTAAGAATATTAGCTTACTTTCCACCAACTAATGTGTTTATTTAGTTACTCTGTTCATATTTAATCTGGAAAAGTGGTTTAAATTTAAGTACACTGCTTGTATTCAATAATTCCGTGGAAATTGTCATCAGTTGTACTGATCCAGCCCATGGGTATTAGTGACAGTTTTACTCGCCTTTTTCACTCTAATTATTTATTTTGATCAAAGCATGATTACCCACTTAATACCGAATATTTTAAAATAAATTAACGTCATCCTGATCTTAATTATTATTATTTAAAAATTACATTTCATTATAGGGCGTCGTTAGAATGATGACAATAATATTGCCTGCATTCTTGTCTTCTAGTCTTGAACAAGTGTTGGACTAATTTGGGTTCAAAATCAAGAAGCATTTAACGCTTTTATGAAATTTGTTTACACAAATTTTTTTTTTAAATTTCAAATATAAAGCATTCACAAAACACATGAAAAAATGAGTTACCAATCTTCAGTCTCGATTGCAAACCGAAAATGTCACCGTCCGCGATCTTCGAGGTTTTATATTATCGTTTTATCTCACCCGATGTTGGCTCAATCCCGTATACATTACCAAGCCCTATAATTAGAATGCACCGATGCGCATGAGTCTGCATGGTCTCCTGTGTGATTTCCCCCGGGAGTTACGAGGCGAACAATTGTTTCAACAACAACAACAACAATGTCAGGCCAAAAGGCCTAAGACGAGGAAATAAACGAGAGTGTGGTCATAAAAAAAACTGCGAAATTTAATTTACCTCAGTGTTTTTTATTATTATCATTTTTTTTATTATTGTTGCTTTCTTTTATTTATTGAAAACGATTGTAAATGGGAATTCAATTCGAGAATGTTTTTTTCTTGAGATACACGAAACAAATAACTCAATTGTCAACTTAGAGTGTTACTGTTTGCAAAGTTGAAAATGCATGACTCAGTCGGCATGGAACACCTACCCTACTAACCAGAGACTAGTGCTTAACCTGTCGGAGGCAAGCAACATAACATATTGTTTATCTGTTTACTTTTCCACGTAACCGGAGTTATTTCACTCATATGACAGTGTACCCGCCCGCAGAATGGACGAACACCCCGTTCCCTTTGTTCCACAATCAACAAACAACAATATATGGTTGAGCTATTGGCATTTCATCGATAGACGACAACCCGTTATACCAATCGTATGCTCTTGAGAGTTTCTATAGTGGATGAGACTAAGGTAACTCTCGTAAGCTATGCCAGACTATCGCGCATTAATTTCCGACAATATTTGGGGCGACGTATGTCACAGACCTGGAAATTAAAGAAGAGCAAACAAGATGGCCTGGGTGTATCGTAGAGTCAATGTCTCAACGTAAGAAGTAGAATTGATTATATTTTAGAATGCTTGTAATAGATGTCATGTCTGTTCTCCAACTGCTTTTGTAAGATCATTGAGACTATACAGTACCTCCGTAGTTGAAATACGGTGACAAACCAGAAAAAAAGAATTTTTCTCTTCTTTTCGGGTAAAATAACATAGTGACATTGGAACCGTCAAAATAAAACTAATTTTTTAGTTATTATATCGCCATACGATTTGCTTGATGGTTTTCTAAAGCTGGAGTAAAACACTCAAGCAACAAGTACTTGTTCTTAACTTATACACTAAGCAATATCATTCACAAGATAGAATATATCGTTAATTATGCATCTCGACAAGTGACTTATCCAATGGTTTATAGAGCCAGGACTGCCTCTATGTTACATTTATCGTTTGTATAACATAACAAGATAAAACGCATGATAATGAAATGTAAAAAAAAAAATTTGTATGGAAATTTTTTTTTCAAACATAGATATAACACACACGCAAAAAAAAAAAAAAAAAAGCATTGATCGACAGATATGTTTGATGAGTGGATGGATAAGACGGAAAAAACAGAACGTGAAATAAATGTTACATTACCCGTGTTACCTTTGTCAGCTCCGATAGCGTCCGCGTATCAATGTTAACTGACGGCTGCTTCTGTACTATTGCGCTGATTCTTATACTTTTTGATTAAGTTATGTTTTTTTCTTTTAATGATCAGATTAAAAGCGCTATTCAATGGCAATATAGATGTTTGGGCTTCAAAACGAGCAGTAGGCCGGCACTAGGGAATGTCTGCTAATGAACTGTTCCACTTCGATGATAACTTGCATTTTGGGTTTCAAGTAGCAGTGGACATTTTGTCTGTCGCCAGCCATTGTAGCGCGAGGCAGTTCACTTTAGGCATACATGCCAACTATCAAGGACATTACCATCGGCTGTGGTATTTTTGAGTGTTTCATTTCGCTTTTTCTAAAAATGAGCAATAGAGTATGTTGACAGACTTAACCCGGGCCTTTGTTTACCTGGATATTTGAAAGCCCAAGAAGCGATAAATGCGCAAATGATTGATGTAAGAGTAGAAATAATGAGACCACGTGACAGCAGGTGATCGTAACACTCTAGCGTTGAATACAATAAGCCTACTTTTTTATCAAGGGATCCTTGACAATCCTGGTGATTAGCCCGACGAAAGCAACACATATAGGTTGTTAGTAGGCCTACCAGATATAGTGCTCTGTATCAGCCAATGTCGAGCCACAACAAAAGAGGTACAAAGTTTTATAAAAAAGCACAAAGACGGATGACAATTATTTTCTGTTTTCGCACTTGTCGGTAATAAGTGTTGAAAATCAATTAGTCACCTTGAAAGTAGCAGCGCCTATAAGGAGGACAAAATCCAAAGACTTTCATCCCCTTCCTATGTTCTATTGCGCTTACATTGTAGCTATCAAGCGATCATTACAGACTAGAGATAGTCGTACCCCGTCCGCGTATAAGTTTAACAATATATAACAAGCATATAAACATGGCGCAGACAAAAAAATTGAAACACAACCTATATCAGAATATTGTATCAACTTTTTCTTTATATAAATATTTCAGTGTGAGGAGGTTATTCATTTGCTTTTCTCTGCCAGCCATAATAGTGTTTAAAGAATCAGTTTACAAGCAGTGTTATTCAACTAATAAAAATGTATTAATGTAGGTATAGTGCAACGCATGGTGTGCAGAGAGAATAGAGGCTTCACATTTTCCCGGCAGTGTGTTTACTCGGCGGGAGCGTATAATAGATAGAATATATGAGCAATTGATGTAAACATTAATCATAGAATAACCACTACGTGAGGCATGTGGGTTATGTGGTTGTTTTGGTTTTTTAAAGATATCCTACGCAAAGTATTTCAGAAGGATTTGAATTTCATATAATATTGACATAAGTGCGCCATGTCTTTTAAATTGGTGGGGAAAAAATGCTGGGGCCTTGATATTTTCCGTAATTAATATGTTCAATAAAGTTATCTTACAACCATAACCATTGTTAGAGCTTCACGTATAAACTGAGCATATACTTGTGTATATTGTTTTAAAATTGAGAATATATATCAAGCAATATAAGCCCATCACGGTGGTCAATATGAAATAAAGAGAAAGATCTCACAAAACTAGCATTTAAACTGACGCAATAGAAATTAAAGGATTAGTATTGTTTACCTCAAATATTTGTGATTTATGTTTATTTTATTCGAAAATCTCGCTAAAAATATAATGTTAATCGTTATAGTTTTAGCGAGTGTTTTCACATTATATTTGAAACTTTCCTAATTAATATGTGTAACAATGATTACTAACTTATAGTGTGATACAACTAGTCTTCAGTCAAATACTGTAGTTTGCACGATATCTTCATGATAAATGACTAAAATAGCAACCGTGATCCAGCCCACAGCAATGGCTTAGTGGATAGTGTGTGCGTTTACTAATCCCTCTTCGGTGTTCTGTCAACAGAATCGACTCCGTCTATGGACCCTCAGGTAAGCATATATGAGTGAGTCACACAAGTTGACTGGCAATCACAGGGGTGGTTTTTACTACGTTTTTTTTTCGGTTTTCTACC
The DNA here is from genome assembly GCA_031763545.1 of Mopalia muscosa. Lineage (NCBI taxonomy): Eukaryota > Metazoa > Mollusca > Polyplacophora > Chitonida > Mopaliidae > Mopalia > Mopalia muscosa. The sequence continues at coordinate 26,411 of JARFOD010079011.1, forward strand.
GTTATTAGACAAGGAAGGGTGTGAAGTGGACAATTTGTCGTCATACAAGTAATATGCCCTTTTGTACGACGTTGAGCCCCAAAATAACAAACAAAACCCAACCGTGGCACCATTACAATATCATTCAGATTTATAGAGGTTGTAGGCTACTAATTGTCTGATTTTATAGGGGCAGGCTACATTTATCTGCAATAAATCCATTAAAATGAAATTTCAATTTGTTCATAGAAAACGTATGGATGCATAACATGAAAAGGCAAATTTATCAAACCCACAAAACTCGATCGATTATATATCCCCAGTCACAAACGAGAATTCCGCATTATTCGCGAATGAATACATTCCAGATGAAAAAGCCACCACTTCAGAATAAATGCGGGTAAGTCGACATGCTATTCCATTTAAATATATTCCCTTTACAATATATTTGTTTATAGGTAATTACAGACGATTAAATGTAAATTCGGATATCAGCAAAGCTTGTTTGTCCGGAACTGTGGTACCAACGCCCCCTATCGGCAATAGGAGGGAAGATACAATGCTAGCACTGGTTAAATGCAAACAAGATTATTATGTAGTTAACGTGCCTTTCAGAAATGTGCTAACGAGACTTACTCATGTGTGATGATTACTTAAATTAGGCTACAGCACTTGGTTTAATTTATTAGCCAATCATCGGACAACGATTGATTCGTTGTGGGACAGCTGCCATTAAAGGCGAATCTGGATTGTTGCATAATATAAACAAAAACGAAGAAAAACCCGGAAAATCAATACCCATATATCCGGATACGAACATATATTATATATATCTCCAACAATAAGACCGTAAGCTTTATTTTCTCATTTACTTTCGTTTTCTTTGCAAAGTTTTTAATGGGTTATGTCGACTTATTATGCCGTCCGTGAATCTTGCAGTGTCCAAAGAACAAAAAACAGAAGCCAAGCCTTCGAACTTCATATTATTTATATGAAAACTGTTCATTATTATTTACAAAGTAATTCGATATGCTTTAAGAAATACATTCCAAAATTTACTGTTTACCGCTGAGAAATATATTTTGTTTATATCTAATTAATTCAATATACATGATACGTCTAGATTCCGTAAATTATTAAACTGATATAGTCAAGTAGTGCTCGGTGTAGTTGCATTGTTATAAAGCAAAAAAAAAAAAAAAAAATGAAAAATTATAAAGTTTTATTGGATTTTTATAAAACAAAAAAAAAAAAAAAAAAAAGGAAAATTATTAAAGTTTAAATCGGTACAAGTTGAACTGCTAATATTTAACAATACAAAGAATGAAAAATAAGATAAAATACTAAAGGACATCGTGATGAAATAATATTTACTTACAGTTTTGAGGTTATCTCTGTTCCGGATCAGTGAAATAATCAAAACACAATGGCTTTTTCCGGGTTATGACGATGCGCCGTTAGAACTGTCCATGTATGTGTTAACCCCAGTAATTTGCTAGGCATGTATCTATTTCCGATCTGTGGTATTTGTTGCAAGCTGACCTGGTGTTTAACAGTTAGCCTCAGTTCCGTTATAGTTTCCGCTATTATCAATTGTTTTCTTTGCGGCCATCCCGTTATTCGTCGGCTATATATGCCGCTATAGACACACGAGTACAGGCGCGTGCAGCCAATCAAAGCTCAGGAAGCATTCGTCACGCTTATCGACTGGTCCGTGGATGGCCAGTATTGGAAAGGCCCGCTATTCTTCCCATATGTCGACTGCAAATTGTGGGCTGCTGAGGACGAATTTTGGTGTGATTGTTATGCAAATAAAGGGTTCCTCGCCTAACTGAACAAGTTTCCTGACTCCGACCGTCCTGGGTAAGAGATGGCCATCTGTCATACGTTGAGAGGCTACAGTACTTTACCGAAAGAAGTCTTTAGTCCTTAAACAAGGCATACGGTTAATTCCAGTTTGTCAATTTACGTACTACATGCACAAATATACACCGGGGTATTTTTTTTAGTAATAAATATTTTTATACAAAATTTACAACACAGGGATTTTCATTTTCTTACTTTTTTTTCTCAAAAAAACGGCGTTAAAAAAATAAATGTAAGTCTGGGCCCACTTGCTCGGAAAGCTGGTAGACCAAAACATAAGCTGATAGACCAGATTATTAGGCAGATTATGTCGCTAATAGCCGGGTAGAAATACATCTTCAACATAACGTGACGTCATCTAATAGCGGATTAAATTTAATGGCACTTCGAGCAACCGATCTTTGACAAGTAATAAAACTTGAACGTAGGAAGTAAAACATTAAGAAGATATTAAGCAATCAAAATGAAGTAGTTTATGAAACAAAATTATAGAGATACTGTTAAAGGAGACATAACGGTGTATTTACACAAGAATTTAAGACCGTTATACATTTTATGCTCATATATACGATTTTGACTAGCGTTCATAAATAGGTTGACACCTTGGATTATATGGGTCCCCAAATTAAGAAACAGATACATTACCATAAGCAAAACTATAGCACACTTAATGTGATAAACTATTTGTGTTGTTTTCTTTTTGTTTGTTTTAAAGGTTAAATGTGTTTAATGACAAAAAAAATAATAGTTTTTTTAAAATACAGAATCAAAGACATGATTTGACAGGGTTCCTTAGAAGGCTACTATTCGATTGCTGGACTGAAAAAAGGTTCTTTTGGGGAATATTTATTCGATTAGTGTACACTAAAAGAGTTTCTTTCAGGGTTACGTGTTCGACTACCGTACAGAAAAAAGGTTCATTTGAAGGTGATGTATTCGACGATCGTACAGAAAAAAGGTTCATTTGAAGGTGATGTATTCGACGACCGTACAGAAAAAAGGTTAATTTGAAGGTTATGTATTCGACGATCGTACAGAAAAAGGGTTCATTTGAAGGTTATGTATTCGACGACCGTACGGAAAAAAGTTTATTGAAGGTTATGTATTAGACATTCGTACAGAAAAAAGGTTTATTTGAAGGTTATGTATTCGACGATCGTACAGAAAAAGGGTTCATTTGAAGGTTATGTATTCGACGATCGTACAAAAAAAGGGTTCATTTGAAGGTTATGTATTCGACGACCGTACAGAAAAGGGGTTCATTTGAAGGTTATGTATTCGATGACCGTACAGAAAAAGGTTCATTTGAAGGTTATGTATTCTATGTACTCTACCCAAATACTCAAACAATTGAAGAGTTCTCTACCCAATTACTCAAACAATTGAAGAGGTCTCTACCGAGATACTGAAACAATTGAAGAGTTCTCTACCCAAATACTCAAACAATTGAACAGTTCTCTACCGAGATACTCAAACAATTGAAGAGTACTCTACCCAAATACTAAAACAATTAAAGAGTGCTCTACCCATATACTCAAACAATAGAAGAGTTCTCTACCCAAATACTCAAACAATTGAAGAGTTCTCTACCCAAATACTCAAACAATCGAAGAGTTCTCTACCCAAATACTCAAACAATTGAAGAGTTCTCTACCCAAATACTCAAACAGTTGAAGATTTCTCTACCCAAATGCTAGAATTGAAGAGTTCTCTACCCAATTACCCAAACAGTTGAAGAGTTCTCTACCCAAATACTCAAACAATTGAAGAGTTCTCTACCCAAATGCTCAAACAGTTGAAGAGTTCTCTACCCAAATACTGAAGGATAGATTGATACCTATTCGACAAATCTCTTGTTTTATATGGGCAATTGTTTTATATCCTTAAAAAAACCTTTTCCATTTAAATCCAGCTAAAATGTTATTTAATTTCTAGATGTTTATTATACCTCCATAAAATCCGAGTATCTTGTCTGTAAAAAAGTTTAGCATTAACACTTTTTAACTTGATATTATTTTATTTTTCCCACAATGTATAGCATGATGCCGTCCGTTTAAATCATCATAACAGTCACGAGAAAACACAATGTCTTGTAAACCGAAACGGTTCTTTCCTAAATAAAACAAAAAATTAATAATTTGGTAAACTGTATTATGGCAAATAAATGATTTGTTTGTTTTTGTTTTTTGGGGGTTCAATGCCATACTTTATTTATTTCACTCACAGGACGGCTTGCCAGCACAATGTGTGAAGCAAACCACGACCGACACCACTAGCGACAAACAAAAACATCGCAGGACAATACAAATACATCACAAAAATATCGCCTTCCTTTTCTTCAGAAAGCACCAGGGCAACCCGAAGCGGTTTCCATCCACCCGCTGCATGGTCAATAAATGAAATGTCATGAGTTGACATCATAGGCCAAGCGCAATCACATGGACATCCAGGAAGCTTCTTTGGATGTAGTCATATTGCACCCAGCCATGCTCACCTCAGTTGAAAATAGTCATTTGTATGGCCCATCTGTTAGTGTCTGAAACTCAATCTATGGGAGCCTCGAGGGAGCATCAATATTCAATTGATATGGGCATTTTAAACTCAAATATGCCTGCCATTTGTAATATTTAGGAACCGTACAATGATTATATATTTTCATTGTTGAGACAGAAACTAAACTAAAATTACCGACTTCATTAAATATTTATAAGGTTATATTGGGAATTATATAATAATGCACATGCTATTTTTTAATTCTTTCCGATATTGTTTTAGAAAAGTGGTTAGCCAATTGCCCTATGTCTTAAACATCTTTCCTTCTTTGTCCTCAATGTTGTAATTGGTTACCCAAATATTATTTTGACATCGGTTTCTCTATAATCTATTTTTAATGACTTTTGAACACGTGTGTGGCAAAAGTCAATATCATTTTTATTTTTTAAAACCAGTTTTACTGGGTTTCAAGAAGTCTGCCTTATTAATTCTTCTATTGTATTTTTCAGCTGTCTGGTTCAGATTATCTGTTTATTGACATTAAATTTGATAATCCATAGCTGTATTAACTTGAAGAGACTGTGTTACAGCAGCTTAGAGTACCCGTTTCTTGTTGAGTCACTAGTGTGGGCGGTACATTGGAGTTTACATTGTATTCCAGGAGTCGTTGAGGTTCTGTACGAATATTATCATGTTTTAGTCAGTATTTATTTTAGAGCCTTTTCCATGAAGTTGGATTAAGGTTCTGCATTGCCACTTGGGCGTATTGCGTCAAAAAATATAATAAATACTAGTGGGTTAACTCGGGTTACCAATCCTGGCCCTAACTTAAACCCAAAGTAGGCGTCATTGGGAGCCAGTCGCCTCTGCATGTGTACACTTATACGGATCGTTTACGGTCTTGCTGGACCACTTTTGCTTTAATGAACCTTTTTTTTGTGTATCGCTTAGGTTGAAAGTAAAGTATTCAATTTAAATGTTCGTGAAAAAAATTATTCAAAATTAAAAAACAGTTAAATTTGAGCCTATAATTTAGTTTCCCTATGATCATGTATTTAAGTGTCAAAACTTTAATTGCCAATTTCTGGTGTTTCGTTTATAAACAGACTCCACATTTTCCAAGGCGTATTTCTAGAAAACTATTCATGTAAGGAACTTCAAATTTGTTATGGAAGATGTTTTTGTTCTATAAGTTCGTCCTTTGTTTTTTAAACGTCTTTTGAATGTTGTATTTTACATTTTAAAGACTTGCCAACTTGGGATAGAAAAAAAACGGTGGTATCGTTAGAATCAAAATGTTATAAAAATGAGGCACCCTTTATTAGTTCAAGGACCAGTCTACTTGAGCAAATAATTTATTGAATTTTATCTTTATTGCACTTCGAGAAATAAACCATGACAAATGCAGTCCTTTTGTTGATGTTGACATTCACTCATTTCGCATTATATAGACTGTATTTTCCATACAGTTGCTATGTAATACAGATGCGAAAATACATACTCTTAACTGTTAATAAGTATATTTAAATTTAAAAAACAGCGCTGACTCTTAAATATATACCAAAAAGTAAATCAAGTTCGGACACAATATTAACCTTAATAAATGACACAGGGAAACGCCTCCATCAGCATTATGTCAGTTACCACAGAGCTTATTCAAAACGCTCAAATTGCAAATGTGTTTCAGCCTGGGATTACAATATGTATAAAGCATTTATCGAAAAGGTATTTCTTGTTTGACATCGACAATCTCCCTGTCTAAGTGTACATTATTACGTCAAAGCGTAGTCTTGACCGCAAACGTCCACATAACCTAAACATTGTGTGACTTTTTGTCAAAGTCGATAACATTCCATTCCATAATAAATGTGGACGTTTTTAACGGTAAAATGATAATCCCAACCCCAAATAGTAAACAAACCGATGGGTTATCGATATCTCGACAACATTTGAATTTATGAAAGTTGGATAGCATTAATGTCGTCCTAGCCGTTGATTGATTATTTGATTGGTGTGTTACGCCGTTTTTTAGGGTATTTTCCTGATACGAACGCGGTGTATTCCAACAATAATTGACACTAGCACAACAAAGGTTTGAAGCGATTCCATAATGCTGGAAAGTCAATTTACATCCTGTGCTAAGTAAAGACAGAATTGCTTCTTTTTAAACAAACTACCCTTGTTGCCAGTATTGGTAGCGCAGTATTGTAGACGTATGTATTTGTACGACACCAGTATACTGTAAGTCAGAATTGAGTATAAAAGAAACATTGACATTAAGTTTAAAGGACTTAATTAGGCTGCAAAAGAAGAATTGGTATGTGCAAATATATGAAAGATATGTAATCAATATCGTATAGAAAGAGAAATAAATCCTAGGCCTACTGACCGACTCGGATTTTTTTGAGAAAACGAAAGGCACGATAAGTAATTAGTAAAAACAGCAACACAATTTGAACAGAAATCTGTCAAGGAATTATGTATAACTCGATGTTTTGGTCCTTTAATTGGAGGAAAAAAATTAATAGTCCAGGGACTATTTGATATAACTCATATAGCAGTTCTCCATTAAGTATATACAGTCTACAAATACATAGTTTAATGACAGAGAGATTCTGTACTTTATAACTGAGAAAAGACTATAAAATTGTGAATATAATGTACAAAAGCTGAATACAACATGATAAATAACACAAGCAAGTAGTAATCCGTCTAGGCGAAACGAATTTCGTTAAGAAAAAAAATGCTTTTGATATTTCCGTGCATTAGCCCAACTGACTGTCTCGATTAATTCCTATATTACTTTTATTTTATTTTTTCTTTATTTTATCAATACATCCGGTTTAGTCTTATTAAACAGAAATTACTTTAATTTACATTTAAACAAAAAAAACGAAACAAGTCCTTAAAAAGTATGTATTTTCTGTCAATTATCTAATTTTCCACTATTTAAGATGTTATTATTTGACAAGCTACACGACGACATAATACCTGGACATAGATGTAGTGATGGAAATGTGCTTGTCTTCATTCCATCTCTTATCTAGCGAATGGCGTCAGTGTGCTTACCGACTGAGCTACAGTGGCCCTCGGCAAAATGACAACAGATTCTACATGTAATCCCTGCCCGAGCTCGAATCCCGGTGGAGGTACACTTTTGTTTCTCTACAAAACAATATATATGGTATAACGTGTGTGTTATAATCGCAACCTCACACATCAACTTGACGTATATTGAATTAATTTACATTCATACATATGATTATCAATAATAATAATACCATGATAATGGTTGGGTAATTGATATGTTTTTATTACTATTATTTCGCACCGACCGACGGACAAACCGGGTGTATTTGCCAGCATTATTGTGGGAGGAAAACTGGGTAGTAAATTAAACCAGAAAACCCATGACTTCCGCTGGTTCCTGGCATTCCAACCCAATACGGTCGGCGGGAATCGAACCCGCGACCCCAGAGGTGAGGGGTATATGTGGACCAGAAGCATACACTCACTAGAGCGTACACTCTAGAACATGCCTCAAATTAAAGAAATTTGAAAGAGAGTTTACTAAGTGGATTTTCATATACAGTTTTTTTCTAATAAAACGGTGTACTCGAGGTTTGCAAACTGTCATTTTGTTGTAACGTCAGTTTATTACCTGAAAGTGTACAGTCACTCGTTCTACATTAACAAAAGGATTGGGCTTGTGACCAGCTTTAAGTGTTTAATGTGACCCAGGCTGCGGAAGAGATCTTAAATTTCCCATTTCGCGCAATTTAAATGTCACCAAGGCCTAGTGGAGCCTTGGTAATAAGAACGATATACATGTATATAAAATAAGATGCATTTGTAATTGTATAATTAGATTACAACGTAGGTTCCATTTCTTGCATAATTGGTATAAGTTGTGTCCACAAATAAAATGAAAACTGATATTTGGCGAAAGGAATTGTTGCAATGGCTGCTTTTGAGTAAATAAAATCAATTCAAGTGTGGTCGGGAACGGTGGTGGACAATCAAGATGAATGGGGTCAAAAATAAAATACGCCTTTTAACGTCATCATGAAAAACAACGATGTTTTTCTCGAGATTGGCTGAAATGGTGACTTATTGTACTCAATGTTACATTTATTCAACTTCCCTTTAAAAACCCTGTACATAATATGTGATTTAAACGAGCACCAAAGGAATCATATTGAGTCGCCAGGGTTAAGAATAGTTGAACGAACAATAACATACGTTACTTTTTTTATATTATATTTATAATTTTACTCTGTTGTATTCAGGAATGCCTTGGAATTAGTATAAAGTGTTAACGAAGTTTATTGTTTTTTATTCTACACCGCACACCCAGGGTGCAAATATGTCCCGAGTGAAATATATCTTAGCACAACGCTTACATGTACCCTTGATAGTATAAGAAACAAAACCATTACTTTTAACCAATATGTGGTCTTAACATCTTGTGCAAAACATACAGCAGACTATAATCGTGTCGCAAGAGAAATGCAGTCTCCAATGAAGCCATCTCGTGCAGTTTTCCAAGGCAAAAAAGAACGTGCCTGATTGTGTAAGAGAGGTGGTTAATTAATTAAACTCATGGAAACTGATCCGTGAAACCGAGCACGCACCGTAACTGTTTAAAATCACCTATCAGGGACCGATGGAGGGGAATCCTGCGGATGTCTGTAACCATCACGTAGACAGATTTCTGGGATCGCTTGGAAATTAATCAATTCCTAAAAGACGCTGACCAACACGGACCAGTAATTGTTTTATCGTATCCCAGATCATTATTATACTATGGAAGCTCAGGATGACCACTCTATAGATAGGTTACCTTTCAAAAGTATAGGCATATTTGTTACAATATACAACTTTAACATACCCCCCCCCCCCCCCCCCTACACACACACA
>JARFOD010079012.1:0-20024 GCA_031763545.1 Mopalia muscosa
TGTGAACAAGTGTGAACAATTGTGAGAAAATGTATTCAGACCTGTGGTCTTTTATGCAATAAACATTATTATTATGAAGATGTTATGTACTTATCAAGAAGAGCCTTGAGCCACAAAGTTAAAAACTAAACCTTATACCTGACAATAGAGACTTAAACAGACTTCTGTACAAAAAGTTATCAAATAAGCTAATTTGCATAGAAAAGTAACAGGTACTGTTTAAAGTGCACTGAAACAGGATGAGGTTAAATGTTATAAGAACAATCCTCTCCTCTGAAGTGATTAAAAACATATAAAAGGTCGTACATGTACATAAAAGAAAAAGGTGAGAAAATCAGAGTTTGGCTGACACTGATGCTTTCTAACCAACTTCATGGGTAACAAATTAATGTTCACAAACATGTATTTTGTAAACATAATTTCACAAGGCTTAGCTTGTCTTGCCAGCCATTTGGTACACCCTGTCCCATTACTATTAATTAGTTAGACCCTGTGGGTACATGAATTAACAATGATGTGTCCAGATTTCAACACATATTTACCTATCTAACGAGACATTTATAGGTACAGGTGCATGACTTGAGAATGATTAACTCCACAAAAACTCAGAAAAGAGAATAACGGATTTGTTTCTTTGCTCCAAGTCTTTAACCAAACTTTATTATATTTCTCTAGTTAGCTGTTCATTGTGACATGCTGAAGGCTATAATAAAACATGTAGCCCAATAGCACTGACAATATGTCAGACTGAGAGGGATAAACCATAGGTGAACATCCAGCAATTATCAGCCCTCTTATATTCAGAGGAACTATGTTTGCTAAATGTACAGGTAATACAGTAATATTAAGGCTGAGCTCAATATTAATATATAGACCGCCTGTTAGTTTATGAAGGAAACAGAAAGCAAATAAAATCTACACTCACTATGTACATATATTAATACCCAGAAATGACATCATTAATTTATAGAGGATAAAGAAAGCAAAAAAAATAAATATATATATATCTATATTATATGCCCAGAAATGACATCTCTAGGCGTATGTGTACCTCTGACCTTTTAATACCACCATGATGGAGATGAACAAAATGAGAAATGTCAACCTTTGAGGGTATGTGAAAGGACACAAATTTTACCACACAAAGGGGAAAGGTACACTGTAGAACAAGGCACTACCTTTAATATATATATATATATATATATATATATAGGCTTTCCCCACAATTCTAAAAAAATAGACTGGTGTTTTTTATCTTTAACATCTAAAAATGTATATGGGCCATTGTCATCACTGTGCCTGACTGACTACCATGTATGTGTTACCTACATTTATATCACATTTTTTAAAAAGGGGGCAAATGTACCAAACACCCTGAAAAATTCAAGGGCTGACACCAACCCGAAATAATCGTTTTAGATTCATTGGTTTAAGTTTTATGAGGTATGAGGTTTCCTCCTGGTTTTCAACCATAGCAGGCAAAGAACTGGATGAAGTGGACAATCTGTTATCAAATAAGTGAAATACCCTTGAGTAGGACCTTCAACCCACAAACAAACAAATTTTTTAATCTGTGTCTTTCATTGATAATGACTGGTAAAGAGTTTATCGCTTAGCAACTAGGGATCTACATGTAAATCTATATTTTTAATAAATGAAGAGAGAAAAATATGCTTGCCCCCTCCGGGATTCATGTAAATGTATATATATGTACCTGTATATCTATCTAATCATTCACTTTCTCACCTATATTTACTATGAAGTATGTATCTATAAAAGGACAGCTTAGCTGTTTCAGGTCAATGGTTTTATGGTTTTTTTCACACCTACTTCAAACAAAGAGAAAGAAATTATATTATCAGCTCTTAAATTATAACCTAGATTAGGTTAACTGAAGTAAACTCATTGTGTTGTTGACTGAATATAGTCAATACCAAAGTCATGACCCTTTCTATCTCAGTAAACTTTTATAGACCTCTAAAAAAAATATAAGTTAACATCTGATACAATATTTTACTTTCAAAATCAAAAATCTTTTTTAAAATTAAATAGAAGGTTATTTACACCTCTTACACATTCTTTTAGAAAGTGGCTCACTACAGACACAATTCTACCTGTTAATTTGTCTTCATCATACTCAATTTTGATGATTACATCTACACCTTTGTATTGCAAAATTCCATTAAAATTCTTTCTTTAAGATTATGTTGAGATAAAGTAATACAGGGAAATAGGTGGAAAGCTCTTTAAAATGCCCATAGAGTCTGTTAACTCTTGTGAAAGCAAGGAAGGGTACAATAACATTATTACCTTTTAATATTTTATGTGCTATCATTATTTTAATTGTATAATTTTTTTAGACAAACCTGAAATTAAAAATACTATGAACAAAACTTTTCGTTTTTTGTTTTAAATATAAAAAAAACATTCATTGTTTCCTTGAAAAGTTAAATCTGCAGTTTTCTCAATATATGAGCAACTACAATAAAAGTGGCCTGCATATGTGAATTATTTGTACCAGTATTAATAAAACAATCGAGTCTTTCAAAAAACATTTACTTTAATTATTATATCCATAGAATCATTACTAGCCATGTGATTTAGTTAATAAACAAATAAACCTGGTTAAGTGGAAAACACCCACAATATATTATAACGTGTCAACAGTAGTAACATGTAGAGTGTGCACATAGTCTTAGCTAGAGACCCATTCACCTGTCATTTTCAACAGACAGATTTCTAAAAATGGTTAAAATGACAGGCAGAAATTCTGCATTTTAAAATGGGAAATATAGAAAAATGAAAAATTTTAAAAGGCACGATTCCTCAATATAGGAATTTATGATAGGCAGATTTCGTATCCTAGCTAAGACACTTCGTGTGCATGTACATGAGCAAGTACATGATGTAGCTTCAGAGATTGTGGAAGGTGAACTATTTCTGGATGCTGAATATATATCAATGAGTTTAATTAACATTGTTAATAAAATATTGAATACTGAAATATTGAACAGGTGTGTTGCGGATAGTTGATCAGTGAAATGTACATTGGTTACTGTAGCCCAGTAACCTACTCTTACAATTAAACAACTGACCCAGAAATCTGACCAGTGTCTTAATGGAGTAATCCTAAAGCGTAAGGAGAGGAGAAAAAACTAAGGATCACAGCTTTAGAAAGTGACAGCTTAACTCAAGTTATTTCTAGGGCCAGCCACCTTCTTTCAGTTCTGAGTTTCCCTTCAGCCCGAGCCCTGTTTTGATGGATAAACTAGCATCTGCAGTGCATGCTAACTGGCTCAATCACCCAGGTAACAATTGTCAAATTAGCTAACTAATGACTTTGGTTAATACTTGAAAAATTTACTCTTTCCGGTTCATCTCATACTGGGTTTCAAATTGTGTGCAAGTCAGTGTCAAGCAAACTCAAACACAACTACTTTTGTTATCCACAGTGATTCAGACATAGTCGTACATACTGACATATTAGGTACAAAGGAAATTTAGCAATAAGAGCTAATTAATACTCCAAACGTGACAGAAAATTAATTAACTGACAATTGAAAATACAAACACATCAAAAATGTTAAAGTAATGTTCTTGTCAGACAAAAGATTAGGTAATGAACGTCATCATTAATTAAATGTAGTAATTTGGTAATAATCAACTGTTGTCTTAACACCTAGCTCAAGACAATTTCACTTCAATTTCACATGACAGCTGTCCCATGCATTTGTCCAAATACAATAATATATCACATGTACTGAACTATCCTAGATACCTGACTTAAAATAATAAAACTTCTGTGTAATTAAAAAAAATCAAAATAGCAACTGTTTTAAAATTCCCATAATTCAATTAGCACAAAATTTAATCTCAACTTAAAACCGCCTGGTACTTTAGAAATAAGAAAATTATTTGAAACAATAAATTCTGCCATAAATCAAAAACAAATATGGAACAAAAAAAATTTGATCTTTCAATTTACTTTTTCAATTTCTTTTAAAAAGAATCGCTTAAAATGTTTGAAAATGTTTAGTGATTGTGTATCTGAAACAGAAGTTGAACTCAATAAAAAAAATCCCAAACTCACAGTTCATACTAGATGTATGTAAGTTTAAATTGGTTTATTTTTCTCCCAATACATTTATATATATCACTCACACTTATATTCAGTTTACATTGTCTCACCAATGACAACTGATACACATAAGTACATGAAACCATACACTTTTAGGAATATGTTTATGAAGCTGTCCATGCTCATGTTGTTACAAGTGACCCACATGCCCTGAAGAAGGTGTTTACGAGATATGAAGGGAAACAAATCTACACCTGTAATGTCAGAACCACCTGTGAATAAAGACAGCTTTATCTTCACGCTACTTTACCTTTTTTACGCCAAAAGCGCATCATGAATCCTTTCGTTAGCCGAACATCTTAAAACTGTGAAGTCTACAGGTGGAGGGATACCTCAGAAGTTAAATAAGTGTAAGATTTAACACAATGAGTCTAACTCCAGAAAGCACATGTCTTGATGTATAGGAAGCCTGTGTGGAGGAGTAGGAGTGGTATTCTTTATATACACACACCTGAATTGTCACAATCAGTCAGGATACATGTTAATATGTTCACGTTCTTATAGAAATACTACACAACACCAAACATTCAATATTAACAGGCAGATCCAAATATGAATGAAAATTACGGCAACCTTAGGCTTTCTAAAATTATGAAAAGTTTCAAAAGCGACAGTGTTGGTTTAAAATTACAAGGAATTTAGCATACTGTATCAAGATAAAGTTAGTCAAGCATGCATAACTTCATCACTGTAGATATCTTGTTAGAATGAATATCACTCGTGTCTAACTGGTCCTCTAAACAAACTGGAGTTTCCCCCCATCTTTACTGGGTGGTTAATGGAGCTTAATGAGGAACATCTTTACCTCCAGTAATAACATAATCAAGTGTAACAACTAAAAATGTATCAGAAAAGCATCTTGAGATCCCGAAATCATGAGTAATGTCTACACTTTATCCCCTTATATACTTCAGGACTTATGAATTCATCACAGCAAATGTATCATCAACTGCTCAAATTATTCAAACTAATGACACCAATATTTTTCCATGAAAACTGGTTTGAGCCACTCCATACATTCTCCCTAGGCGCAGGCTGTATATACGATAACTACACTGCACTATTATTTTAAATTTGACCAGCAAGGCTGCATCAACCTAACAGTACAGGCAATGATGCTTGAAAAGTTCATTAAAACATGCTATATTCTCCACACAGTTCACTGCAGCCCACTGGAGGATTCATACGATTTCTCCACCAGGGTAACATGTACAACAACTTTCTGAATCGCCTACAACATTATAAGTTTCTAGTTCATTACTTTTGCTATTCAAGCTATTCTAAACTTATTAAACCCTTAGTATTTAACACAAAAAACTACATTCCTATGCCTGCTAAAGCCAGCTGGCCTACATGAATATATAAATATCTGTGTTTATACAAGAGTCCAGAATCTTGTCAGATACAGATCGCTTGAAGCTATAAACTTTTAAAATCTCCTTTTTCTAAGTCCATGTTAGTTCTGCTCCACAAAACACATTTCCCTCATCCTTCTTCAGTTGACATTGCAGGTCTATGTTAGATATCTAACTTTGATGTAGATATGTTAGAGCTTACCAGCTGGTATCATACATAGTTCAGTAAAACCGGACACTTGTTCACCACTCACTGTTTTTAACTTCCAACCTCAGATTGTGTAAATAGCATGTAGCATAACTGTAAATTGTGCCTCTGCTTACAATCATCAGAAAGTGTTAAACATTTGAGGTACCCCGCCACCTGGACGAGAGCAAACTTTTTACAAAATCTTCCTTACATCACAATTCACAAATTAGTGGTTCTTCCCATCACACAGACTCAGTTTTGATCATCAGAACCTGTCAAACTCTGACTTACAACACAATCTGAGATAGCCAGCTGGGTACAGTGGTCCAGCCCATCAAAAACTAACTCTGCCACTTGTTGAATAGCCTAGTCCATTGAGTAGCTAGCTAGTTAGGGTAGCTGATGGTAGTTTGAGCCAGAATCATTGCTGAATGGCCAGCCCTGTTCTAACTCAGTGTATCATAACTTACTTAGCTTGCCAGATAAACAGTATGCTTGTTAAGTTTAAAGTATGTCGCCTGATGGCTTTATACTCAGCCCACATGAATTCATATACATCCATGTGGAGAAAACAGGTTGCTGGTAGGTAAAGAGGACCTATATGTACACTAAATAACCTAAACATTTCCCTTCACAAAATCAAGTTGAATTTAAAAACTTATATTCAGGTAACTTTTCAAGTAGCTAAACAAGTGTAATTAAAGTGACAACGTTTTTAGCTCAGTCTTATTGTAGTATCAGGATGGGGTCCAGGGTTTCATGAATTAAAAAGAAATAGCAAATATATATATATTTGTAGGTGATTTACTGTATGAAAGAGTCACATTCCACGCACCTTTGGGCAACTAACACCTGACATAGTCCCTGCATCCCCACTCAACCAAGAACACTGATTTGACATCCCCTGTCACGTGACCTGAGCATGCTGATTAAAGGACAGGTATCCCCAATGTCAGCAACATTTTTAACATTAAAACCAAATGGTTGTCAAACCTAAGCTCTTAAACCCATAAATTAAGTTAATAGAAATTTACCCATAAATTGACAATTTCTCTCCTGTTTATAAAATATATTAAACTAAAGTTTGATCATGATGATCTATGTATGCTCTGACAATTTGTTCCTGTTATAATGTTTAATGTTCAGTCCAAGCCGCTTAAACAAGATAATAATTCAAGTCATATAGTTTTGTAGTAGTACTATTAAAATTATTTTTGTGTGATTAATAACAGTATTTTCGTTATTTTGGGGATAACACTTTCTTAGTTTGAACAGAATCTAGTTCAGAATGTTTTTAAGGCATTCAATTTTTCTGTTATTGTCCTGTATTGCATAAGTTTCACATCCACTTGCTGAGTTGTTAGCCATAGACCGCGTTAAAAGTGAAATATTTTTGTGCATGGAGCCAGCCAACCAACCAACCAGCCTTTGGTCTGAGGTATGTGTGTCCCATTTTCTAACTAATGCCAATGCAATCATTTTAAAATACCCTATAACTTCTATAAGTTGGGACACTCTAATTTTGGGACAGTCCAAAGAAATAACATGTGAGACCCCCTCTGTGGTAAAGCCTATTATTCTGTCACAACTGCTAAAAGTAGTAGGGTACACCATCATTTTACAAAAAACAACATAATAAATGATTAAAATGACTGGCTTCAAATAGATTTAAAACGCTAAATTACACCTGTGATTGTCCAATATGAATTACCAATATTGGTTAATGAATCATGTTGTCTAAATACTTGCGTATACATGTTTGTTTGGGGTTCAACTCCATAATTACTAATATGACAACATGCCAGATGAATGGTTGAAGAAAAAAAAAAACATCCCCCCCACACTGGCAACAAACAAAGAGAAAAGACAAAATAGAAGAATGTGGACACATCATTATATACAATCACTCAGGCCTGTGCTGTTATATTTCTGGCATAACCTTAAATTCGGGCGTGTGAAGGAAACCACCCTTGACACCCGAGTATACCTCTGGCAAGAAACATTAACAAAGACAAGTGAGAACAGTTTTGTCTTTGACTTCCACAAAACAAATATAACAATTATACACAGCACTTTTAAATATATATTTTTCTAATTTAACATAGAAAAAAACGTTACATGATTGTATGATTGGAGTTTTACATCATACTCATGGGTATTTCACTTAGCTATAGGATGACAGATTGTCCACTTAACACTGTTCCTTGCAAATTTACGATGTAAAACAGTGAGGAAACCTTGTAAAAACCACCTTCGCGATAACTGGAGCCATATCATGTCACTCACTCATACATCTGAGGGTCGACAGACGGACTCAACCCTGTGAATTGTACATTGAAGTAGAATTAATAAGCACACTTGTTAACCATCAAGATTCAGCCCTGGGCCTGGAACTTGGTTTGTTTGTTTGATTGGATTTTAATGTTGAACTCAAAAAGGTATTTCACTTAGTTATATGACGAATGATTGTCCACTCCACACTGTTCCGTGTCTAATTTATTACTAAGTAATTAAACCGAGATTTGTTTGTTTGATTGGTGTTTAACGTCGTACTCAAGGGTATTTCACTTATATGACGACGGACACAAATACAGGACATCACAAACAAATCTGCTTCCCGTTATCCTTTAGCTCTGGGAACACCAGGGCAGCAGAAAGCAACCTCTTTTCTCGCCTCTTACAGTCGACCGAGGAAGCCGAGAGAGTATTCTGCGGAGCCATGGCCCACCCGCTCCCTCACGGGGCGCAATGCATAAAGAAAACTGATTTACCTACCTGTCATGCTTTGATTAAATCAAAATGGCTATAATTTTGAGAGAAAAAATATATAGTGAAAAAGCCTGTGGTATGGCATTCAACCCCAACTTTCAAAACAAACTTGATCTATAACTTGTCATAATAAAGCAAAGCTGTTTATAAACTTTGAATTTTGTTCTGTTCAAAACTGATTGCATGACAGATGGACAGTAAAACCATAGTCTCTTCTGGTACCTCACATATGGGACTTATATTAAATAACTACCAATCCAGATGTGATGTTGAGGTGATAAACATTAAGACTCGTCTTTACGAAGTCTAATGGACACATTTGCCATGAACTGTTCCCACAAATTCTGTAATTATCGAGTGCACTGAGATGTTAAATGGCATCATATGTCTGTAAGGCAACATCTGATCTATCAAAAACATGTTAACTTTGCAGATGTTTCCCTTTAAAAATGGATGATCATCAATTCCATAAAATAAGGTACATTTCATTACAAAGTTTTCATTCCATGGCTGGATTGGCAAAAATACAACCGGTAACCTTCTTGTGTATGAGGGTGTCCCACCATATGGTTCTAGCCATTGCAGAGGTGGCTTTTACAAGCTCCTCTCTCAGTTTTGCACCCTAATTAGGAATGGAGCAGTAGACAAACCATCATCATATAAGCGAATTACCCTTGAGTACAGCGTTGAACCCCAATCAAACTAACAAAAACAAATCAAACCTAGAGTAAGATATTAGTAAATGATTATTATTTTGTTATTGATTGTTCACAGCTTGTGAGGATCCAACATCGGAAACGTGTGTTTACGGCTCCTGGGTCTCGCCGGCCCTGATGACTGTCTATCTGCTGGTGGCTAACATACTCATGGTCAACTTACTCATAGCAAGATTCAAGTAAGTACAGCTCAAATACCCTTAAATATATACTTTTGGGATGACATTAAATAGGATGTTGATAATGAATATTTTGAAAAAAAAAAGATAATTTCTGATTTTCAGTTTTTCACAAGAGTGATAATACACTTTCCTAGTAATTTAAATCCGCTCAAATTCGTCCATAAAAAAACTATTTTTGAAGCTAAATGAAAGAGACAAAAGATGAAATTATCAGTTAGAAAGCATCAATATTTCTCAGAAAACATAAAATTGTTTCATTACATGCTGTAATATTGTCATAAAAAGCAAAGACATTAGGATTGGTCAGAAACGAAACGTGAGGTTATTTTAGTTAGGGTATTGATGTAACAGTGTTAAAACATATCGAACAAAAATTTGATGTCACATGGTACCATATTTTCTGGGCCTCAGGCATAGGACAGTATAATTAACGCATATTTTTACAGTCAGCTCTGGAGAAACAATAATTTTCCAAAAGAGTTGTCCTATTTAACACTTCACATTAGTGCTGTACACCATCATTATATAAGTGAAATACTCTTTAGC
Source organism: Mopalia muscosa (assembly GCA_031763545.1). Classification (NCBI taxonomy): domain Eukaryota; kingdom Metazoa; phylum Mollusca; class Polyplacophora; order Chitonida; family Mopaliidae; genus Mopalia; species Mopalia muscosa. The sequence continues at coordinate 9,897 of JARFOD010079012.1, forward strand.
ACAACATTAAACACTACTCCAGCTATCCTGCCACAACACAAGTGACCAGTTATGTAGAGTCTGAAATTACTTGAAATAATGTTGCTTGTTAATCTAATGAGGATGAGATTTTAGGAATTTATAATTCCAGAGACGTCTGTCAGAGAAATATTTTTTTTTAGTTTGAAAAGGTCATTAAAAAAGAAAAAACAAACATTCGGTTTACATCATTTCTGATGGATACTTCTTAAAAAATCAACCAATTGCATTACACGAAAACACTACACTACAGATTGTCAACTGGTCAGATATTGCCCATGTTACGGGAAAATATTACATTGAAGTTTGCTATAGGAATTAACAAAAAATATTGACACTGTGTTATTTTGTTACAAATTCCATTTTTTCCTCTTCAGTGCCACCTTTCTGAGAAACAATGCAATGTCTCGTGAGATTTGGAAATTCCAGAGGTATCACCTGATCATAGAATACGAGATGAAACCTATTCTGCCTCCCCCTCTGATTGTGTTTAGTCACCTCTACCTGGCATTTAAATACATCAAACGCCGCTGTAAAGGAAAGAGAGATTACTTTGATAATGGTCTTAGTAAGTACCTTAAAAAATAATGTGGAATTATTAAATGTGTAACAACCTCTTGATAATGGCAGTATAATTAAAGTATATATTATACTGGTCGCTATGGAGGAACATACATTTTCGAACAAAGGCAAGGATCAGTTAAGTGGACAATCCATCGTCATATAAGTGAAATACCCTTGAGCAAGACGTTAAACACCAATCAAAGAATATTTACGAAGCCCAATGAACACATTTACCATGAACCCACTGAGATGTTAAATGACATAATTTGTCTGTGAGGCAACATCTGTTCTATCAAAAAGATGCAGATGATTCCCTTTTTAAAAGTGGATGGTCATCAATTCCATAAAATAAGGGACAGCTCCCTTTTCATTAGAAAGTTTTCATTCCATGGCTGGATTGGCAAAAATACTAACCTTCTTTTGTATGAGGAAGTCAAACCATGTGGCTGCGGCAATTGTAGCGGTGGTTTTTACCAGGTTGTCTCTTGGTTTTGCACTGTAATTGCACAAAAAAAAATAATTTTCCAGCAGGGAAAAGGGCAGCATAATTTAATTTTAAGTATATTAATGCTGTCGGTTATACAGCAAGTTTATTTTTCTAAGCGTCTTGGGACACAATATAAATTCAATTATATACTCTGACAGCTATATGGACACACATTATTGTGAACTGTTTGAAAACACAGGATTTGTACATAACATTTCTCAGAACTGTTTGAAAGTACACCAATTTCCTAAAAGGGAAACACAGTTGTTTCCTGAAATGCTTGTCTGGTTTTGTCATCATTCAGGGTAGTTTTTTTACCCATTGTTGAAATACATCTGAAACCCCAATCATACAAACTATATTTCTTGCCCTGTATCATCACAAACACTATACAGCAGTCTTATAAGTGAAATGATCTGAAGTTGACCACCAAACAAATAACCATAAATCTATTTTTTTTATTTTGCAGAGTTGTTTTTGTCATTTGAGGATACAGAGAAGCTACATGACTTTGAAGAGGAATGCATGGAGGATTATTTCAGGGAAAAAGAAAATAAGTTCCATTCGTCGTCTGATGAGAGGATAAGAATTACAAATGAAAGGTTTGTAAGGACATCAATGTGACATTGTGTTTATGAGATAATATGTATTGAAGTCCAGTCTGGATTGATTATGGTCAATCTAATCGCAGGCGGTTGGCGGGAGCTTCATGTTGCCCTGGTGATCACAGAGCTAAAGGGGAACAGGGAGCCGATCTGTTTGATGTCCTGTATTTGTTTGTTGCCAGTAGTGTCGAAGGTTGTTCCTTTCACCTATTGGGCTGGCACATCGTCATATAAGTGAAATACCTGTGAGTACGATGTTAAACCGAAATCCAATCTATTGGAAATTCAGCACTCCAGCTGGTCAATAGAAGAAGAGTCCTAGAAAGCTAATAAGCTAATAATTGATGAGGCTCAAATCAGCTACCCGCTGGTTGAATAAAAAGTCTTAAGTTTTGTTCAGCACAAAATGCAAAATAAGTCAGTATTTCAAAACCCTAGCTTTGCAACATCTGTGTCTACAGTTTGTAAAAAATCTCCTCTAGTTGTTCACACAAGGGTACCACCCTGGACCCCCAAACATAAAGACTGAAAATTATACATAAATGCAGTGTTACTTGCTAATCAAACAAGATGAGAGTATGGGTTTGAGGTTGCCCTCTGGCTAAGGGCAGTTTGTTCGAGGAGTAGCACTGGAAGAAAATTAACTTTCCAACATTATGAAAACACTTCACATCTTGGTTGGAATACCCTTAAGTATAACGTAAAACAATAAGGGAAGCAGATAAGGGGGTGATTTTTGCTAGGTCACATCTCTGTTTTCTACTAATCAAATAAATATGTTTTTTGGTGATTGCAGGGTAGAAAATATGGTGATGAGAATGGATGATCTGAACCAAAAAGAGAACTGTATCAAACTCTCATTGCAGAGTATGGATTACCGTCTCTCCAAGATGGAGGATATAGCAATTCAAACATCCAACACGCTAAATCTTGTCCATGAATTCATGAGTCGACAGTTAGCTGCATCAGGCAGCAGCACAATATCTGACCCCAGCCACGATTCCATTAGTACAGAGGAAGATTTTGAGCAGCGGGTCAAAGACACGGCTCCTATTGAAGAAACTTCTTCAGTCGTTATGACCCCAGGTGAAGTCCAAAGCATGGATTTGCTGAGCAAACCTGAAAAGTCCATCAAAAGTGTTGCTTCTCCTATATTAGTTCACACCAAGAGACCACTCAAACAAAATTGCTTGAAGATGTTTACTGATTATAGTCGGCCGAATTTAGGCAGAGCTTCTGCAGTTTATAGATCATTTCAGAGATCTTACAGTCAAAAATCTCCCCATTTCTCTAAATTGTCTAAAGTAGCAAGAAGACGAAGTGATTCTGAGACAATGACCTACAAAAAGCCAAGTTCAACAAAATACGAGTACAGTAGGCCAAATTCTCGCCTTGATAAGAAAAAAATTACATCTCATACTTCAATTCCAAAATCAGAAGAGCTGCAGCCCATCAGTTCAGGGTTGTTGTCCCGAAGGCATGGTAGAACTTCAAGACTGACGCTGAACATCCATAAAGCTGTTGATGAAACAAGTGAAAGCAGTGATGAAAATATTCCAGCGGACAGTCAATCAGAAGGTCCAAAATCAGGGTCCCCAATGCCATGCAACAAGCCACCCAAAACTTTGAACATCGTAGACATAAATCACCATACTGAAGCTGTTTCAGATGGTGAAGACGTTTGCTCTCCTCATGCAAAATCTCACTCTATTCCTTGTCCACAAAGTGAAACTATAAACCATAGCAATTCTTCCCAGATTCCAATGTCTCCTGAAGCCTCTGGTTCTTCTGCTCAAGGGATGTTAGGAGTAAGTGAAGATTTCAGAATCCCATCTGTGCTAACGCCAATCCTGACCCCTTTGAGAGCAGACTACACCAGTATCACAGACGACATTGATACATCCTGCTTCATGGACATTAGCCCGAACAGTAGTCCTCAATCTCCTAGAGGACACTTCCTCGATGCTTTCAAGGATGAGGAAGAGAAAAAAGAGCTATCAAAGATAGAAGCTTGTTTAAATGAGCAGGCAATGTTGAAGAAAGCTGAGGAAAGGGAATGTCGCAAAATGGAGCAAGTCATACGCAATCGGCTCAGGCAGATTTCTCTGGATGATAGCGACAGCATTAGTGACATGGCCAAACTTATCGTTTCTGAAATGGGTATCGCTAGATTCAAAGGTCTCGAAGATGAAGCTAATGACGATGATGATGATGAAATAGACGAAGAGCTCAAAGAGCGGTCTCAAAATGAAATGGAAGGTACGCTAATGGCGGACGCTATTGAAATCCGTGTATCTCACACGTCTCTAGATCAGGATATAGACCACATCGATTGTTAGCCCGATTATTATAGTTCATTATCTGTATATTTTGCTCAATGATCAACTAACTTTATAATTAGAATACCATAAATCTTGTCAGAATTTCGGTAATGAAATGGTGGCAAGTCCAGAATTCCAATTGTTGGTGCATATATCTGTGATCACTTTTCAGCCAATCACCTCAAAAGAATCTGGGGCAACTTTCACAAAATGTCATAGTATGATAAAATAACATCATAGGACATTTTGTGAAGGGTGCTCCTGGGCTTCCTAAGCAATACCATGCTAATGCACTGTATAGGTTGTGGCAAATGAAATTTCAATTTTATCTACCTTCGTAAAATTTTACAAACAATGATGCAATGGATTGCCTTATTTCCTAAGACTTTGACTGGGAATGAGAAAAATAAAAGATCCACAGTTCGTTTCTAAGGGTATGTTTGACTTCTTACACAAGTATCGTTACTTTAGCCCATTTCAATTCTTGTACATTGTTTTTTAAACTTAATGCTTTTTATATTTTACGAAGGAATTTAAAATCCCCTTTTAGAGTTGTTTGTTGACCAAATTTACTGATAGGGTATTACATTGAAAGCCTCTGGTGAAGTTTCTTTGTATATTAAGTGTAAAGTAATTTTCACATTTTCTGGCAAAATTAAGGAAAATTTTAAAATATAATTTATTTTGACAGCAGAATTCGACCACAAAATAGGAGATCAATACCTAACTCACATAAACAAAAAACCCGAACAGATTAGCGTTTTCTCTCGAACAGACAAATCCATAGCTTTGAACATATTAATCCAGGGTAAAATACAATAAATATTTACTAGAAAAGAACACGTATAATGTATTTCTTCAAGGGGTTCATATTTTTTTTTTTTTTTTTTACATTTTGTATACAACCCGGGGTACTTTTTGCCTTTTATTAATGTAACTATTTAAAATGGAAGTATTTTATTTTTGTTTCTACACATTGTAATCATTCACTGTGCTAATTTTACATTACATAATTCCACAATGCATTTAAATACCTATAAAATTAGAGAAGTGTCATTTTTAATACCAAGTTGTGAGCGTTGCATTATTGACTGCCAACAAATGAGATTAGTGCAATATTTAATTTAATGGTGTCAATAATATTTTTTTTGTTGATTTTATGCATTTTCGTATAAATGTTGATGTTCAATAGACTGAGATTATTCACCGTGCAAATGATTTGCTTATGTTCTTTGTACATGTTGATCAACCGACCATGCATTTTAATAGCTGGACCACAAAATGGTCACCATACACAAAGAACATATATTTAATTGATATAAACTTGTTTACACTGCATGGAAATGTTTCCTTTATAAGGTTGTGTATACATATTTTAAATTATTCTACTCAAAAGTCTGTTCAGGCTTCAAGGGGCTGGGCTTCAAGGGGCTAGACAATACCGATTTGTTGTTAGCGACATTCAATTCACCCAAAGGAAATTTCCAACAGCAAATCATGTCACATGTTTTGGTTATGTTGGTATCGCCTGTTGTCGTTTGTGAAATATACTCACAACCATGAAAAATGAAGAAGTGCCTCCTATACAAATTAATTAATCCAGATTTGTAAGAGTTCATGGGTTTCATTAACCATTAATTATGGCACCGCCGAGTGAAATAACATCTAGAATGTGTTTTGGGACAAAACGTTCTAGTTCAGAAAATTGTGCAGGTTGAAACCTGTCCAAAGGCAAGCATTCAGTAATAGTGACTCGGCATAACTTGTTCAAACTAAAGAACATTTTAAAAAAGCGCTAACTGGACACATACTGTATTAATATGCCCTTAGGACAGTTGTCAGAAAATTCTGACAAGGGAAATGAATTATTGAAGACATCTTACAAGTTATTTTGTTAAATACATGTAAATTGAAGCAGTATATTGCTCTCAGAGCAAAAGATATAGGAGACCTTATTTTATTAAATATTGGTAAGGTCATTGGGTCCGAAATACACAATTAAGATATATCTTAATCTTTATGGGTAATATTCATGGTGAGTGAGGGTTACTTAGCTACCATTGTGTTTATGAATCTCTGATGTGATCACCAATTTTAACAAATGTTGTCCCTGTACTGTTGTAATTATGGCAGACAACAATGCTAATTTTAGTTCAAATTAACTTGAAGGCATTTCTTACCAGACGACAACTTCCTGTTCATTGCTTGCTCCAAGGATATGTATCTTTATCCACTAGCGTTCTAAAGATGATTTAGGATTTCTTGGTTTATGCTGTTAAGAAATACCTGAGTTTTTGGTATTATTTATCTGCTAGAAACAGAAGTGGTGGATAACTTACTGCAGCTACATTTAAGTGAATAAGCAACAATGAATGTTACCGTTGGTGCCATTAGCATAATGTATGGTAAACATTTAATTTTTTTTGTCCCTGAAGTAAACTGATATTGAAATGTTTTTTGCACTGTATAAAAACAGAGTAACTTGGATGCATTTAATGGGTTTGATTCCCAGACGGGTTGCAACCTACAAAATTTTCTGAACTGATATCCCAAAACAACAACAACAAAAAATTAGAGTAACTTGGAAACAGTAATATGACGGCTTGTAATGTTCACCTTATAGTGGCAAACAGTGAATACCACAATCATAGTGATTTTGTTTTCTTTTTAAAGATACTAGTCCAATAAGTATAAACAATGCCATTAATATTGGTGTTACTAAGGGTAATTTTTACTGAAGTATTGTCTCTTTGTATCATTTAAAATTTGCAATCAGTGATCTGGGGAAGGTTAAGAATTTTGAACAATGCAGGTGGCCCAGTTTTTCAAACGGTCAAAATAATTGTGTAGAAAAAGGTTGATTTCCTACAAAAATAAATCTCAATGAATTCAAATTGATTATTTTGTGTTGTTTTTTTCATCACAGCCATCCAGAATTTCCAATTGAAAAGCTAAATTCAGTTCGACCACCTGTGATATATAATCTATAATATATGAAGGATTCTGCTCAGTGGAAATATTAATGTTCACCTTTGCATCATACACAGGCCTATGCTGTTGGGGAGAACGGTTTAAATAGAACAGGTCTCACCATGGTTACGCAGACTTAATTTAGGAGGACGAATTTATAGGTTTGCATTGGCCACTGATTTTGTCATCCGCTGTTCAATAATGATTGAATTTTTCACAAAGGCAGATTTATAAATTCAACAAACCAGGGGAAAATGTTAGGTACTCGTAAACTTTTTGAGGTAACTTATTTTAAAGTTATGCTGGAAAAGTTTACAGCCCACGCCTGCATACCACTTCAGACATACTGGAAATGGATTCTGTTTAAGGTTATTTCACCCAGATTACATCATGAACATATTAGCTTTGTGTTGCCCTCTAGCTATGAAAGCATCATGATATTGCCTCCAATTATCTCCCCTGTGTTGGGATAATGCAGTAAAATAATAAGCTGATTCCACCAAATCAGTTAATCGCCACACTTTTAACAAATATTCTGATGGCAAAAATGGTTTGTAAATAGATTGATTGATGTTTTACACTGTGCTAAAGGGTATTTTACTTTTATGACGGCGGTATATTCCAACCAAAATGAGAAGTGTTTCCATAAAGTTGGAAAGTTAATTTTCCTCCAGTGCTAAGTAATGACAGCATTGTGCACAACTCTTCAAACAAACTGTTTTTTTTCAAAGAGGTGTGTGTTTGTAAATGGATAATATAGTGCTCAGACATTTCAATTTATGCCTTTCTTGTTTTTATGCACGCTAGCCCAACAAAGACCCAATCACAGTTTGGCGTTGTGTTGCCCCTTGGCTCCAAGAGTACCGTTCTCTTGGGGCTAAGGGGCAACACAAAGCCAAACAGTAGTCTTGCCTTTGGGTTTCAATACCCATTGGGCTAGCATACAGCCTAAACCACAAATTTTCCAGCAATATTATAGAAACCTTCATTTACCTGGTTCATTGTCTATTCTGTCCATTTGTTTGATTGGGGTTTAACTTCCTACTCAAGGGTTCTATTCTGTCAACAACGTGCAAAGTATTAGGTTGTGGTCTTAAAATGTAACTTACCTATCCAACCAATCAGCTCTCAATGCTCACTACCTCTTTGAAGAACCTGCCTGTGTTACTCTCAGAGAAATCCACCACCTAGCCTGAAAATGTAATACAACAGATTTGATTCAAATTTAATTCTGATGGTATTGTTATAAGACCATTAAAATATTGCATTAGATTTTTCAAAAAGTTGAATTAATGAACCTCACTTTGCCTACTGTTTACGCATAACTTCACGAAAGTTCATTCATGAGGTGGTGTGTGACTGATTGATTGGTGTTTTACACCGTGCTTAACAGTATTTCACTTATAAAACAGTGGTGTATTCCAAAAATAATTGACACCAGCACAACCAAAATGTTTTACATAACGTTGGAAAGCTAATTTTCCTCCAGTGCTAAATACTCTAGGCTATTGCATATGAAGATGGACCGTCCACTTCACACTATACACAGCCTTATTATGGTGGAAAACCGAGAGGAAACCTCGTAAAAACCACCCCTGTGATTGCTGGAGCCATAACATGGGACTTGCTCATATACCTAATGGTGGACTTGATCCAGTGAACAGTAAATCCAAGCAGGTTTAGTTACCACTAAGCCATGGCCGCGGGCCAATTGGGGTTTAACACTGTTCTTACAACACTGCCATTACAACTTGCCAGCCCAATGTGTGAAAGAAACCACTACTGGCAACAAACAGAAACATCACAGGACAAATACAGGACAATACAAAGACACCACAAACATGTCGGCTTCCTGTTTCTCTTTAGCTCAGAAAGCTTCCTCCAACCACCCACCACAAATAATGACAAGGTACATGAGGATCACTTGAACCCAATGAAGACAGTCATAGACATAGAAACCAGTTTTTTTACTCTTAACAATGACAAAATACAAAAAAATAGACATAATTAAACAGTTCAGCTAGCGGTTAGCTCACAGGGCAACAGGCACCCGCTCCAGCCACCTGTCACCCACTTATCAGATTATGTTCAGGCGTCAGAAGTTAAACTAGCAATATATGAAGCTGCTTAATTTAAAAAACCATTAAAGTTGACAGTTGAATCAAATAAAAAAGAAATGCCATTTCTCCCCATCATCAAACATGTTTGCCAGCATATGAAATCTAGGATATCTGTTGCAGCCATATTGGAACATACAACAATACTATTTTGCTGTCTCATCTTTATGAATCCAATGATCATGTTTGAAATCTACTAATGAATTTCTGAAGCTATCCTTCAAGATTAAATCTTCAAAAAAACATTTCCACATAAAGCCACACTCTTCAAGTAAGAAATCCTTTCAATGTATGTGCCTAATTCCTATGCTTGAACTTAACTAATGATTTACAATATGAAGTAATTTTTCCAGTCAAAAATCTACTGACGAATACATCCCCTATGACATTCACAACAAAATTGTTTTCACCGGCCAAAAGAGCTGTTCAAATAGGATTCATATTATATTGTTTGAGACTCAAACATGGGTTGTATTGAATGAGTACAAACACGATTTCCGGTGATAATCAACGTAAAACATTTACTAAATGAGCTTTTGACCAACATGCCAGGGCCTTTGTCAAGCCTTGTATATTAAATATTTATCTGGAATAGCTTTAGGACTCACATTAGCATTATAATTAGAGGAAATGATGAGGATGGTAAATTGTCAGACTCCTGGGGCCTGTCTTACAAAGAATCTATATCTAACGTTGTACTTAATTACCAAGGCGACACAACGATTTCAACACTGGACCTCTTGGTAATAACATCCAACAATGTCTACGCATGTTTTGTAAGACAGGCCTCTGGTCATCATGATGAAGCCTCCAAAAATTTGGGAAATGGCGGATAATGGGTTGTGGAGATAGTGTTCAAGAGTGGGGCAGAAATTTAGATATCCAAGTCTCTCTCTCATTAAACTTTGGTTGTGTCCTACAGAAAGGAAACAGATCAACTAGACTTCCAACTGTAACCCTTCCAGAGCAGAACAAATAAAATAGAAAACCAGCAAGCGGATGAAGGCTCAATCCTTTGGGGTGAAACAAGTGCAATCCAACGGAAT
>JARFOD010079033.1:0-20019 GCA_031763545.1 Mopalia muscosa
GGGCATCCAGCACCCGGTCGCCCCAAGGCTTGGGCGGCTCTGGGGCCTGCAAAACGAGAAGAGAAATAAAGATTAGTTTTATCTTAACTGCTTTGCAACAAGACATATCAAACGAATATATTTGAAATCATATAAGCTAATGTAGTTTCGTTATTTTTGTTTGAATGTGTCATATAGTCTTGATTTACTTCAGTCCCGACTATCTGTTTCCAAGCCTGGGAAGCGGATCAATGACTCTCAGCGTGAACTGGGATTGCTAACAACTCACCAGCATCCAGCCAGCAGACAAGACATATTATCTAATAATACGTCTTTCATGTAAGGCGAAATCCCGAATGGAGACGAGAGTTTCGTGATAGACTATCTCAACCTAGTCACCTGCCCATCAAATCCTATGCATTGAATTTCGCGAAATGTACGAGATTTTTGCACACATCATGTGACATGAAGTATGTAGCCAACCAATATCGGTACTCTAGATGTATGGCTACCTTTTGAATGTCAAAATAGTAAAATATATTGATTGTTTGATTGTTGCTTAACACCATACTTTATGTTATTTCAATCAAATGACGGCCTGTCAGCCCAATGGGTTGAGGAAACCACCCTCGACACCCCTGACAACAAAGACAAGGACTCAGTACATTAACATCACAAACAGATCGGTTTCTTGTCACCCTTTAGCTCCAAGACCTCCAGGGCAACAAGAAGCTCCCTCCAAACACTCCGCAATACCTGCTATCACATATGTCTGCAGGTGTATTTGATGAGAAACGTGTTTGCCTACACCGGAGGGACCGGGGGCTTCTAATCCTACGTCGACGTACCGTTCGGCCCGCGGCCGTGGCTTAGTGGTTAGCCTGTGTGCGAACTTATCCTTCTTCGATGTACCATTCACAGGATCTGTCGACAAATCAGGTATGAGCGAGTCACACGATGTGACTCCAACAATTGCGAGGGTGTTTTTTTAAACCAGGTTTCCTCTCGGTTTTCACGTAATTAGGCAACGCACAGTGTGAAGTGGCCAATCCGTCATCATATAAATGAACTGTTCACGGGTTCGAGTCCTCCTTTGGACCACCAGGTATATGAGTGAGTCACTAAATGTGGCTTTGACAATCGCGAGGATGATTTTTTTCCGAAGCTTTTCTCTCGAGTTTCCACCGTAATAAGGCTGTGTACAGTGTGAAGTGGACAATCCATCAGCATATAAGTGAAATACCCTTGAGTACGACGTTAAACACCTATCAAACAAACAAACAAAGTGGAGCTCGAACTCGTTACCTTTGATAAAAGGGTTAAAAGGACTAAGCTACATGGGCTTAAGTAATAAGTTCAATATTTTTAAAGATGAAAAAGAAAGTTTCGAACTCATATCACTAGCTAGGATTGCCAGCATATATGCCCTTTTGAATGGCGGTTTTCGAACGAATTCGGTAATTGTGGTATGTTTTACTTTCATGTGCAGTAAAACCTTGGCGTAAGATAATAATTTATATTTTTTTAAGTAGACAAAGAAACTTTCGAACTCATATCTCTAACTAGGAGTGCCATCATATATGCCCTTTTGAATGGCGGTTTTCGCACGAATTCGGCGAATTCAGTAATACGGCTGGATAATTGTTATCGTTTTAATTTACCATGCGAGTTTAGGTATGGGACAAAAGGAAATTGTTCCCGGAAGAAGAACTAACATTTGACAAAAACAGAGGGCTGAGGTATAATCTTTCGTGCACGAATAAGATTCAGCATTCCTTTGGTTGTGAATAGTTTGTGATATGGCATGGATTCACACCACACCTGAGCTACAAAGTCAGCTATAAATCTACAATATTTTTACAACATCGAACGAAACTTCTATATATTCAGGCTATCTTTAAAAAAATTGTTTTCTTCCCTTTAGTTGATTTTGTAGTGTGTGTGTTGTTTCTCTAATTATCAGCCTACTCAAGGCTACTTAACTTGTGTTACATTGGTGATAAGTATTTGAATTTCCACTGGCAAGCTTAACATAATAGAGTAAGGTGACTACTCCAAAGAAAGACGAAAAATTCATATTGACTCAATATTTCGGTTTATTATCACCGATCATGGTTTGATAATAAACCGAAATATTGAGTCAATATGAATTTTTCGTCTTTCTTTGGCGTAGTTACCTTACTCTATTGGTGATAAGCCCGACAACGTCAGGCTATACGTATTCACCGAGACATCGTTCAAGTGTTTGGTGGGGAATTATGCAAATCGGATTAGAATCATTCCTGTCTACAAACCTCGCCGATTGTGTTAGTCTTTTGGGAGTGGTTTTGGTTCGACATTTAATTAAATGTCTAAACACGGCATCAGATCAGTCGAGGATCACATCGGCCATTTAAGATTAAAATTCCGTATTTCAAAAACTTTTTAATTTGATTGACATTGGCTAGGAATAAAGGCACGTTGAAGATTAAGAAGTCGCTGATTTCGACAATTGATAAAGATCAGTTCTATTCAATCCCTGGGTATTCACAATTAAGACTCGTGACAGCTTGTACTTTTCTCCATAATAATGCGGTTCAACGCGTGCAGGGTTTTCCCTATCACAAACCCAATTGAGGGGCTGGTTCAAAAGATCCTGCTTAAAACCTATTTGATTAAAACCGCCGCCGCCGCCGTACGTCCATGATTAAGGGGATAGTCGGCATGGCCATACACTAGGAACATCTCGTTTAGTGATAATCAATAAATTTTAAAATAGTGCAGTCGCCGTCTGGCAAAGTACAACTGTATAAATACGCCCCACTGAAAAAAAAAAAATAGTTCTTAATATCATAATGAAAAACGAGTATATTGTAATCCCAGATTCAACCCAATCACGGCACTCATGATATATCTCTCTAGTCACACGTCTATCCAATACCCAGAACACTCAAATTGAGTTGGTTAGCCATTTTTAAAGGAAATGAAATGCCAGGATTTGTCAATTTGTTAGCAATTAAAATTCCAAGAACAGACAGGACATATATATGCTTCCAATAATTATGAAGTAAACAAACCACATTTAAATGTATAACTTTGATAAATGGAAAGTTTCACACGGATCTGCAATTGGTGTTAAAAATAAGTCACCTATGTGTACATTTCTTATGTATTTGTTTTACAATATTTCATAACATAGAGAATGTATGCTCCACATAGATCCGATCGACCCACTGGCCTGAAATTGTATGATATATGGAGAGATTATCCAACTCTGTGATTCGCTTACAATAACTCGAGTCTGATCATTACCGGAGGGACTCAGACGACAGTTTTTGAGTTATTCTCTCACTGGCATAAATTTTTCGCCGACAGGTATTTTAAAAAACAAAACGTCAGGGCCACTCGAATTATGTCCGGACCTTACTCAAGACTAACTTCTTTAGTCGAGTGTTTTATTTCGATTTATTCTGCATCGCAGCCCTTGTCAGATTAATCAGATATAAATAGAAATACAGCCTGTGACCAAGTTTCGAGTTAAAGCGCTGATAACATAATTATGTTGAATGTTATACTCTAATTTTGACAAATTGTTTTACTTTGTAAAGCACTATTTGTGTTTATATGGAGAGTTGGTGTCTGTCGGGGTGAGCACATATTCAATACTCTTATTCAGTTGGTTGAATACCCCGAACATTTCCTTTTTTCTACAACTCTTCATCACTTTCATTACGGTATTAAATATCGTTGTCATTTTTACTATCAGAGTCCTCTCGTACACAACATCAGATTGTTTGAGTAGAAGTTCCCACGCATCGAATCAATCGCTTGGAAGTCTAGTCCGATTATATGCGAATTATCTACCAAGGAATGTAATGCGGAGAAGTTCGGAATAAAACTCTTGGCTAGCGTAGATGCTCGAACTATGTCAATGCTCAAGACCGTACTCAACAGGGATGCTGAGGTGTTTTAAAAATAAGATGGCAGCAAATGACTTTTTACATACCAATTTTAATTCGATTTTGAAAATAAAATATTCAGATAGTCAAAATATTTGATGGGTGACAAAAAAAAAAAATCGACTCGAAGCAGTTGAGAAAATAAGCATAGTTCATTTTTACCTTTAATGACAGAAGAGTTCCACAACAGCCTGACCAAGAGGTGGAATGGGTACTGATTTTATACTCTGTGCTTTTAACATTTTACAGCCTCCCGAATATGAGCACAACTCATACTCACAACAAAGACTAAGGTTTTTTTTAAATAAACTTATGGCGATTGTTTTTGAAATGTTCAGACGAAAGCGATATTCATTGTATTATACAGGCACGAGCTGGAAAATCTTTTTCCCAAATTACACCCTTTTCCATGCTTTTTGTGTAAGATTTTCGTTTAAAAATATATTTTCGTTTAAAAATATAGACTTTCTACAGTGGCTGATAACATAGAAATTATGACGTGCTTTCTTTATGACGTACAGTTTTGAGCGCTATTTTCACTGAACACAGCACGCGTTATCGCATGGCGTGTCTGGTGATACCGGGGTTTAAGTAAGAGAAAGGATATATTCACATAGAGTTTATTTCTGCATAGTCCTTCATATGAAGCAAAGAACAAATTAATGGTCATGTGACTGGCTTTTAAGATACAGATAACTGTGTGAGATATGTTTTTGAGCATTTCATGCGTCAAGCTAGTATAGATAGCCATTTGCCATTTTACGATCGAGTCTGATTGGCAGTCGGTCATTTCATTCATGATCGGGTCACATATTTCCGGTCTCGTTCTTCAATGTGTAACCTGGTGGTCATATTGATATATGTACTTCCGCCTCCATTGAAGTTTTGATCGTTTGACTTCACTTAAACACAGTGACTCTCGTATAATGTCTACGCAGGACTCGCGTGACAGGCAATTTCCGGCCATTATGTAACATATAAAAGAAATCTACGACAATAAACACCCACTGTGGGCAGTTTGGTCTGGATCGATTCGGTTCTTACACGAAAGACGTTTATAATGGATATGGATTCTCAGGCACACAAACCTTCTCGTTTGTGGAAAACCAGACCATTGAACCAATTGGAATTGGAACTTAAACAAGCGAAAATAATGAGATTCCTGCTAGATTCGAACACACATTATTGTAGACTTGAAATGGTTTATATACAGCTTTTCCTTCAATGGCTGAGATACATCACATTATCTCGTGTAAGTTCAACTTTGTTTTCTTGAACAATATTTGTAGCGGTGTGAACGTATCCGCGTTATATATATAGTTTAAATCCTTTAAGAAAAAATATTAATCTATGTATATGTTATTTATATAGTATAAATCCTTTAAGACAAACTATTAATCTATCTATATGTTATATATATAGTTTAAATCCTTTAAGACAAAATATTAATCTATGTATATGTTATATATATAGTTTGAATCCTTAAGACAAAATATTAATCAATGTATATGTCATGACTGTTATATGGCCTTGAAAACAATCAAATTATAACTGAATCTTTGTTATAACTTATAAGTGTATCTTATGCCATAATTAATGGTGTTTCACTTACATGTATATGACAGTTTTACACACCAATAGAGGATTTTATGGGCCACTTGGCTAACATGAGTCACAAAAGTATGAAATATTATGAAATAAAAACTGAAAAAAAAAAAAACCAACCCCAAACATTAAGAGGGCACAGGGTAACACAGAAACAAAAATCTCAGTAACACAAAAGTGCTACAGATAATTAAAACATAATAGATAAAGGGACGCTTACTTTGACTAAATATTTCGACTTTATAATTCCAATGTCATTTGTCAGATGTTAAATTTCTCAGTACAATAACAAATAGGTTATTACAGATTTAAACATTTTATTTGAAAATATAATATGGCTCCATATTTGTTCCATAGATTAAAAAAATATGAAAATTTTAAAAATTTCCATAACTTGCATTTTATGTTTTCCCCATAAGTGCATATTGTCAGTCAAATATCCCATTTCCTCCTATAAATGCAAGTTGTCGATCAAATTTTCATACCCTTCATGCTCTAGCAACTTTAAACAAAAATTGCATTATTACAGTAATTTGAAAAAAAATAACAACCGAAATTCTCGTGAAAGAATGTAGGTGAGGTGTAACGATTAGCTCATTTCAGTGAAGGGGAGGTTGCCCCGTTACTCTCTGGAGATGTTATCATTGTAATTTAATTTGAGTTGCCTCGAGCTATATCTCGTTAATCAGGTTGATAAAGGCAGTGTTTGTATTCTCTGACATAACTTGTCATCTCGTCAGACCACACCGACAGGTAAGCTGGTGTTAAAACAAAGAAGGTGTGGCCTTTACTTATTTTATGTATTTTTTTTTATAAGATAGAGAACAAATGACATGCCTCATCATGGCCTCTCTGCCTTATATGATCTGGACCCGGATTAGTTAAGCTGCTCATAGGCCCTATACGTTTTTCTTAAAGTTACGAAAAACTAAGCTTATTTTCGAACATCAATTTGGATATATTAACACTACTTTGCTTAACTTTGTATGATCTAAATGAAAGATTATATGTGTAATTGATTTAACTTTTTTCATGGTCAAATGAAAGGCTGAAATTTGGCTATTTCTTACTTATTTTTTTACAATTTTTCTGCGTTCAATCGAAAATGAAAGGGTGAATGTCTATAAACATTTCTTAACTTAAGTAGCTTTATGAATACAGCCCCTGGTCCCGTATTCATAAAGCTGCTTCAGTATTTGTTAAATGTAAGAAATATTCACAGACATTTCACCGTTTCATTTTCGATTGAACAAAACAAATTGTGAAAAAAATGAGTTTCCATTTGATAAATCCCAAGAACAATCTACATTTAGCATCACCCAAAGTTAAGAAAAATTGTATTTATGTGTTCAAGTATTATTTGAAAATTGAAAGTTTTTCGTAACTTTAAGAAATACTAAAATATTTTCATGAATACGGGCTCAGCACTCGTCACTCGCCAGGGTAAAATAAGCTCGAATACGAACATCGATATTGTCATGTAATTCTTTCTTCTAAATCTGTATATTATGTTCCATAATGACGTTAACTGTCTGATCTGAAATGTAAACAAGGACAGGACACGAATTCTCCGAAGAATTATGCAGTACAATAGCATATTTCTAGGTGACACGGGTGAGTTTTGAAAGCAAGTATGCGACTTTTTCACACACCTTTAAATTAAAATCAAAGAATGATCTGTTTATTTGAATCTTTGGCAGTTATGTATTGAATGCCCATCAACTATGTTATTAACCCGGTGTGGAACATTCGAGATATTCGACGCTATATAATATTCATAGAACAAGATATATCAAACAGTGCACTACTTTGCAATTTTGCTGCTTGTCTTCAACGGAAAGGGCATAACGAAAAAGAGGAAGATGACCAGTCGCTACATGATAATGTGTGTACGCGTTACAATAAAGGTACGAGGCCATTAATAGACTACATTACATTATATTATACTGGCTAGATGCAGATGTATCATACAATTTAGCCTCATTTAGAGTTAGAGTGCACGTTTTATTTATCGGTTACTATGGGTTTATAGTGCTGTTCGATAATATTTGATATACTGACACATTTAATATGCCAAACGAGACTTGAAATGGTCCATTGGCCTTGTCAAAAATATCGAAATATAGTTCAAGTATTTATCTGTTGCCAGCCCGACATTTTTTATCTTTTCCATTGTGATTGTACACTTGTAATTTGAGCAATGGAACCAACAGCTTTCACTTTATACAGGCATGTTTATGTAATAAAATGGTGCAGAATTTGTTCAATGGAGATATTAATCATGCATTATAGCCGGTTATTCTACTTAATAGAAGATTTGAAGGCTACATCGAGATCCGATGTTGGCAATTACACAGTTTGCGACGTTTAAACGCTGTAGCTATATACTGACCCAAGTATCCTGACTAGACAGCTGACAATATCCATAAAAACACACCTACGTCATAATATATCAAATAATAATTAGAACATAAATGAAAAAACTTGCTCCTGTCTCCAACCCAAACTCCTGGGGCTAATATTAGACAAGACGTTTATAACTTCACCAGACAAAGTACAGTACTGTGCACTTGAGACGAAATGCCAATCGGCAAACAATTCCCCTGTCAGAATTAAAACTTGAAGTGGTACACATAAAAACTAATGTAGGTATATTTTATTATGCCTAAAGGAGGGAGTTTCACCTCAAATGTCATACAAATATTCCTTTCATTAACTAAAGTATGTTACTTTTCATTTGGTTATGACTCGAGCAATTACCGTTAAATTATTATTGCTACATGTTTATTTTATAAGGCCATTTTATAATGACAACGATGAAACAAAACCCCACCTGTCCAGCTGTTAGCCATTGGCGAGTGATGATTGACATACAGCCGATTAGAACCCTATCTAAGGTCCCAGGTGACTACATCTACTTAGAGAGGCATCGACGAATCTTCCGTCAGTTTGCCTGTAGTAATTAGAAGCACGAGATGTTTCATGTGCATACGCTTTTCTCTGCATACGCTTTGTTGGTCACGTGGCTAACGCCATATCACTATATGTCGGTGTTTCACAGGTAATCTCTTCGGAAGATCATCGTTGAATTGTCACTTATTGTGTAGCACGGAGGATATATGAACAACCCCCCGGATGACCATTTGGTCATTGTGGGTAAATAGTACCACATTTAGCAGCGTTTTGACATATCTACCAATATATATTTTTATAAATTAATTTGAACCATGGTGGAGACATTTATAAATTATATGTGAACGACATACTCTGGAAATTTAGTAGGGCCCTCAGCTGTGTGCTGTATTCAACAAAGCTATGAGAGGAAATGCTTTGGTTGTTTCGAAGTTACATAACAGCTGGAAATTAATATCGATAAACACGTCAATATTTTAAAGAGGGGGTATTATTGTAGTTTAGTCACAAAATATCCAATAACTTATGCACAAATAAAGTTATATTGTGTTATTGAAGCCAGGTGAAAATTATTTAACAGATCATCTTTCAGGTACTGACTGACTGATTAATTGATTGATTGATTGATTGAATGATTGGCTGGTTGGTTGACTGGTTGGTCGGTTGATTGATTGATTGGCTGGTTAGTTGATTGATTGATTGCTTGCTCGATTGATTGATTGACTGACTGACTGACTGTTTGAAAAACGCAGCCCGTAGCAGGATTTTTTTAAAAATACAGTCTGTTTAATCAAATTCTTAGATTCGCTTCAATCTCCTGTGAAACTAATCTTAATATCGATAACGACAAGCAACTATTCCGGTTTTAATAACGTCAAATTTGATAACGGTTTCATCAATTTACAAGAAAACTAGCATGAACCATCGAACAAAACAACAAACAAGACATGCGTGGAGGTTTTGGATGGGATGAAAAACATAGAAGTGTTGCATGGGCACGACTTTTGGTATTTGACAGAAGGTTCGACCTGAGCTAACAAATACTGTTATGATCAGCTCCTTGACTAAGGCAAACATTTCTGTTATAATATCCAATGATATGGCCACGTGACTCATAACATCAATCGCACAAAAGCCGCCTGTCAATCAACTTTTAATCGTATTTTCATAAAGTGACAGGTTATTTGCCTGTCAGCGGTACCATGCCTTTGCTCCCGGTTGAAATGATCGATCTGATATCAAAGGCTGCGGGAGATTTGACTTGACCCACCGAGCAAATTAAAGTGCCTAAATTACAATATCTGTGGAATGCAGCGTGCTGTACTAAGCTGAATAAAGGCTTGTGATAGAGTATAAACGATTTCTCGAAGGCTACTCGGTTTAAGTAAGCTTTGCTACCGTATTCTTCATTATATAGCTATAAATTAACTTGAAGTTTTGACATTTAGAAAAACTATACTTATAACAATTTAAGAAATTCTGCGTTTTTGGTTAGGCTATATCAATGTTTCCGACTCATTTTATATACACTATTCGTTATGTACATATTTACATGTCATAGAGGACGTATATGCGGTAAAGGACGTATATATATAAGGCGAAACTTCCCTCTGTATCAGATATATATGATAGATGACGCCTATGTGATAGAGGACGTATATATAAGATAGCGGACGTATTTGTGATAGATGCCGTATATTTGATAGAGGCCGTATATGTGATAAAGGACGTATATATATGATAGAGGGCGTATATGTGATAGAGGCCGTATATATGATAGAGAACGTACACATATATTATAGAGGACGTATATATATATGATATAGGACGTATATGTAAAAGAGGACGTATATGTTATACAGGACGTATATGTAATAGAGGACGTATATGTTATACAGGACGTATATGTGACAGAGGACGTATATGTCATACAGGACGTATATGTGATAGAGGGGACGTATATGCGCCTGAGAACGTATATGTCATACAGGACGTATATGCAATAGAGGACGTATATGTCACACAGGACGTATATGCAATAAAGGACGTATATGTCATACAGGACGTATATGTAATAGAGGACGTATAAGTCATACAGGACGTATATGCAATAGAGGACGTATATGTCATACAGGACGTATATGTGCCTGATGACGTATATGTCATACAGGACGTATATGCAATAGAGGAAAAACAAATTACTTTACTGTAATTCATTTACACATTTGATTATTAATAGTTTGTAATTTTTATAATTGAAATGAAATTTTATCACACTGTAAAATAAAAGATGTTATATTCCAACTGTTGAATGTTTCGCACATTTTTACATTTTTCGAATAACTGATATGTTTTTATTGTGGCGATTGTCATTAGTATTGTTTTGAACAGAAACTATATGGCATGAAGAGTTCACCTTACAAATTAGATGACAAATCATCGCTAATCTGATTATGAATGTAATCACTCCACTCAGGACAACATTTGTCTTAACTGCTGTTTACAGCATGTCCACTCGGACTCGTTTTAGTTTCGTTTTTCCTCTCGCATATAGCAACAGAAACCACTCAATCTAATATTTATACATAGCGAAACAACTTGATCGTAATAAGTCAAATCTGACAATGATTGTAGTTATGCATAAATTTGTCTTTCGACTTTTTCTTTAAGCTATGGGGTTTATTTATAAACATAATGCATGAAAAAATGCGGATTAGGCCGTCACATTGCTGTCTAATATTGATATTAATTTTTCCCTGTCAGTTCCGGTACCAGTTTGGAGCAGAAAAAACGTTCCAGTTTCCAAAGAACACAACTTCTCTGTTCAACGGATGTTTAACGTAGTACTCAAGGGTATTTCACTTATATATAGCCGTTACACTCCTGTTATTTGGTGGAACACATAAAGCGCAATTTTATCAGTAAACATATTTTTCGGATATAAAGTCCTCTATTGCCAGCCTGCAACGGGGATTTATATTTTTTGACGAACTGGTTATTTTGAGAGACTATAGCATTCTGACGGGTCTGTGTATTATATATTATATATAAAAGACTGGCCGGTTTATAAATATTGTGAAGCACTCGGTAGTCAAATCCTCTGAAATCTCCCATTTGGTAGCAATCTGATATCGAGAAATTCGGCATACTTCTCTGTCTTTGTATATGCGTACCATAAAGTGTTTCCAATACAAATACCTGGCTAGAATGTGGTTAAATTTATACCATACGTGAGGTCCTGGCCAGGCAATACAACAACACCCGGGCATATATGAAACCAGATGGCCTTCTTTACTCACCTCGACAGTAAGAAAACACAAGACAGTGTCGATTTGGCATTTGGCCCCGTGTTGTTGAGGGGTTCATGTTTTGTTACACGCACATGGCTGTTTGGTTCGGGGTCGGGGTAAAGGAGGCTCTGGTAGAACACTCACATTGTTTCTTTACTCTAGTAAGCGGCCGTGGGATTTCTTATGATATCACCCTAGCCGGATAAGATCAGTATACATTTGTTAGCAGTGTACACTATCTACCCTCTTCCTACCGATACATCACACTCCTATAGGCATATTAAAGGGCTCTTAACACGAACCCAAGAACAGAGAAATACCACGGCTTCTTAGTACCCGATACAGTGTGTTTGGCACCCTTGTCTTTACATTCACTTTTAACTCATTTGAAAGCTAGTACCACAGATATCAAATTTTAATTAAATTTGGAAGGCTTGAAATTTCATTTCTTAAATAGGAAACAACTAAATAACGATTAAACACAAAGAAAACACGACATTAGTAGTCATGATCAAATCCCGTTGTGGTTAATGTGCTGACAGACTCTCAAATAGCATTTAATTTTCTATGTTCGCTTTTACGGGAAGTGATAGTATAAATGTTGAATGAAACCACCCCGAATTCCCCGCAAGGTATAGCTAACTGTCTCCTACATACAGATGTTTTATACCACGAGGGGCCTATATCATAGACGTATGGCCAGTCACCGCGAAATACAAAATTATTTTGGCTTGTTATGAATTTGTTATGTTGCGACCTCAAATCTTGCAGTTGCGAGCTGATTAGTCACACATCGAGATATATATTGAACTTTTTTGTGCCATTACCAAATTTCTCATAAACCGTGTTTCAATATTTTGAGACAATACCTGTTATGGTTACAACACTTTCTGGTTCAGGCAATTATGCATACTTAATGAGACTCAAACGAAATCCATCCCACGGACCTCATATCCAGGCCATAGATTGGGATCTGTAAATATCGGTCACCTGAACCGCTTTATCTAGTATAAGATGTAATATTTGGAGTTAGGTATAATACATACATTGATACTATCTTGTCTGATGAGCTGTAGACGAAATGCTTCCTCTGGTATATTTATGTTTCTTTATCGAAATCTCAGCAGATCTGTAGGATTGCAGAAACACTAGACCACCTATGGGAAAAGACTCGGTGTCGACTTTCTATATAAACCGATACAATTAGAAACAGCATTGGAGATAGGGGAAACCCTGCCTGACCGCTTTGGTTTCGAATTGCACTCTATGCCAATTACAGCTAGTTAGCGAGGACTTGATGTTGATAGACAAGTTAACAAGCTGGCTGTAGATTGTTTCACGATGTTTCATTTAAGTATTTTGTATTTATTTAAAAAAGCTAATTAATCGCATAATTATCAAAATAATAATTCCAGGCTGACTAATTGCTTGCTTGGTGAAATAGTCTTTTATGGATGGTGTTCTGACGATCGCAAACTTGTGTTATATAGCAATTCACAATTTGCTAAAAGGAATCAGCAAACATTTATAAGCACCAGTATTATATTAATTGACGGAGTGATTGGTTCTCTGCTTCGGTTACCTGGTTGATATTTTCAAGAGGAACTGGAAACTGACATAGCTGTGTAGGCCACCATAACACACATTAAATCATCAACTGGCTGTAGCACAGAGGAAAATGTACGTTTATATTCTATACCGCGATACTGCAATATTGTGAACAGGCCTGCAGGTAATTTTGTATTTTGTGAAACTGGTTCGAATCACTAGATGGCTCACATTGTATTATATGATTTAGATCGTTCACAAAAGGCCCCATTATTGCTTCTCATGACACTGTTATTCCGCTATCGATTACTCAGATAACTATACAGAAAATCACATAGACATGATCTTCAACCGAGGAGAAAGATGGAAAAATCAATACCATCTCCGCTTACAAGTGAATTGTCTTTAAACGCCCTTGATTATCAATTCTGCTGGCTTTATCAATGTAATGACTTGACATTCTATGCTAGAAAATGACAAATGGAAAATAATGAATTGAATTGATATAATTCTTAGGCGTAGTGCTCAAGACAGCACAAAAAGAAAAAAAGTGATATAATAAATGATCATAGGAAATATGCATAGGTTATTGCACTGATGCAGTCATAGTATCTTTTAACTATTTTGCACATCAGTAAATCACGAATTATTACTGTACAAAAATATGACAATTTTTTTGGAACGTTCAGGACTATAAGAAGGGATATAAGGAGTCAATCTAGACGGAGTGAGACAGCCTCCTTGCTGCCATAAAGGCGATATGTATCCCTCAGAAATCATGAAGTGATAAGAAACCATTTCAATCACAGTCAGGCTATGATTTGTCTCAATAATTTTTCTTAGCTTTTAAGAATTTGTACATAATTTAACAGAAGTATCCGTTTGCTTTATGAAGCCATCTAAAAGGCTTACATTAGACCAAATTGAGCAAACATGTTTCAAGCCTAGACCTATATAGAGGTCACCCCGGGATTAAGACATATATAGGAATTCCACGTAAAGAACACACAATGTAGATGGCATTAGATACTTGACACAATGAAAACAGCTCCCGACAAAAATGGGAATAATTTATAAGTAATGAAAACGGATAGAAAGAGAGCTACTAAGACTAGATCCTTGGATCAGATTAATGGACTTGGAATTTATTGAAGATTTAGACGTTTAAGTTATTTAAGGTTGTTAAAGACACTTCTTACGAATGAGGCCAGCATTAAATTCACAGTCACGGAGCATATGAATGGCCACGCATATGTAGGTGTCACACTTTCTTATATCATTTAGCCTTTAAACGTGCTAAACCGGCTGAATAAAACGACTGCATGGTTTCTCAGACAAATAGATTTGGTTTATTAAGCGATATACTATTCTAAAGTCATAAAAAGAATTAATGAGTCGGCTTCAATGTTGGAGTAATTGGGTCAATTTTCAAAGTTTCACAGATTTTCAAAACTGATTTCCTTCGTTTAAACGTGAGGGGAAAAACTATCATTACTACTTTGGAAGAAACCCCCAAACAGGTGGTAGAACTCCACCAACCAGACTGGAGTAAATCCTATACCAGGCAGTAGAAAACTACGAAACAGCTTGGAGAAATTCACCAACCAGCTTGGAGAAAATCCCAATTAGGTGGTAGAAAATCACCAACTAGGTGGTAGAACACCAAAAAAACAGGCTGGAGAAAACCCCCAAGAAGACTAGAGAAACTACCAAACAGGTTGGAGAAAAGCACCAACCAGGTGATAGAAAACCCCAAACCAGGTGGTAGAAAACCCCCAACCAGTCTGGAGAAACCACCAGTATGTGGTAGAAATCCACCAATCACGTTGGATAAAAACACCAACCAGACTGGAGAAAACCACCAACCAGGCTGGAAATAAGCACCAACCTGGTGGTAGAAAACCACCATAAAGCTGGAGAAAATCGCCAACCAGGCTGTATATAATCACAAACCAGGCTGGAGAAAACCACCAACCAGGCTGGACTGAATCACCAACCTGGTGGTAGAAAACCACCAACCAAGCTGGAGAAAAGCGTCAACCAGGCCAGATATAATTACCAACCAGGTGGTAGAAAACCACCAACTAAGCAAGGCAAAATCACAAAGCAGGTGGTAGAAAACCACCATCAAGGCTGGAGAAACCACCAACCAGGTGGTAGAAAACTACCAGCCTGGACAGGAGAAACCACCAACCAGGTGGTAGAAAATAACCAACCAGGCTTGAGAACCACCAATACGTGGTAGAAATCCACCAATCAGGCTGGATAAAAACACCAACCAGGTGGTAAAAAACCACCAAACAAGATGGAGAAATTCATCAACCATGCAGGCAGTAGAAAACCCCCAAGCAAGCTGGACAAAACCACCAACCAGTTGGTAGAAACCCACCAACCAGACCGGCGGAGAAACGTACACAGCCATTCAGGGGTATCTTTATTAGAGGGCTGAGGTAAACAGTGAACTTAAGTTGAACAAAAGCACTATAACAGTTTGAATGTGTTTCGGAAACTCGAATTAAAAGACGCAGAGAGTCCCGACGAGCATGGCAAATTCCCGGTTTAAGTAGCTTACGTGTTTAATTTTTAAAGCAATAAAAGTATATACAATGATACATAAAAAGAAACTTACCTCAAAACGGAGTGCCCCTAACGGAGGGCGTGCAAATGGTACTCCTAGGTATGTTTCAACTTCTTTCTTTCCATAAGCTACTGATATTAAACCACGTATAGCCCCAAATCGAGTTGTCCGAGTGGTAAATTCGGAAGTCGATGAGCTGTAACTGTAACCTAAAGTAACCACAAAACAACAGACGACAATTCGGCCACAAAAACACCGCATCATTTCCATTTGTCCTGTATTCGACGGGAGTCTGTGAGGATTAAGAGCCGGTTAACGAGGGTATTCCATCCTTGACCAAAAACTGTTTTATATTATCTCTAGTGTTGATTTGCCGGTAGTACGGACTGAGACACGACCTAACGTGCAGCTCACCAAACTATAACCACATTTTGATATCAAATGTATTTCCACAAAGCCCAAATAGTAGTGAATGTCGGCACACACGCGTGCGTAGCATAGATCAGTCAAACGAGAATAGCCGCGAGACGCTTGTCAATCATAGGAAACTGCAGCGCCTCGAGGAAAGTTGACACGCCCAACTGTTACTGACTTAAACCTGCGTAAAAACACTGATACCAACATAAAAGGGTATACGACGAGTGACGAAATGGGAGTGGTTAAAAAAACATGAACGAACGATAAAATGCCAATCAAAAGTTAACCAAGCCTTTTCAGGACGTCTTATAGCTCAGTGTCTAGTACAGTTTAGGGTATTTTGTTTGGCCACATTCACCATACACGCGAGAGCTTATATCGAATTCACAAAATTACAAATTTACGCGAGGTCTGATTAAAGTAAACAAAGCATAGGGAAGTAGTCCAAGGTCACACGTTTTCTTCGCGATAAATTGATGTCTGTTGGACACTGGCGGATCCAGTTCGAAATAATCCGAGTGTAGCGCTAATAGGTATCGGATTTTAACATCGATATCTGTAACATTTTATTTAAATAAGCAGCTAATTAACAACGGGTGTACAATGTTTGAACACGTGCTTATAAATCTTATACAACGAAATGCACGTATTTCCACCCTTATCAAACTAATCGATGACTTTTTTGCCGGTGTAATAAAAGTATAGCGTATTATTTATTATCCCCCTGATGAGTTTCATAAAGCAGACTAAGACATATGGTACGTATTTGTACAAGACTGAGTATGCAGTTTACATCGATACATGTTGCTCCGTAGCTCATTTTCTAACCATCTCCTAGCTTTTCAACGCAGACTGAAACTTCGGGATAAACCCGTCTTCAAACCAGGAAGTGACGAGGCGAAGCTTTACTTTTAGCGACAGTTACGAAAAAAATCCAGCGGCTTAAAAATGCATTTTGATTCGGAATAAAATGTAAAAAAATAAAAAGAATAATTAAACGTGATAGTATCTTTAAAAGGGAATTGCACTGGTCTACAGCTAAGAGACATCACATCATATTCCCGGTGTATTTGTGCGACGACCGCACAATTTTCGTCAATTTACCAAATATCATTACATTCAAAATGGTGGCGGGTTATAACAGAGTGGTCGTTACGCAAATCAAGGGGGTAGGACGGCGACGGTTTAAATCAAATGCCCTTAGCTTAATAAGCATTACTATTCCAGGAATCTCCGTCCCGCACCAAACAGCGACGAATCTTCCAATATATATAAATTGTAAGGCTTTGTGTTGACTGAGTCTCTCCCAGTTAGGAACCGCCCCACGGTGCACTTTCAACGAACAGGACAGAAATTCTTTTTGCGAGTTAACAGGCCAAACGGAGTCAATATATATATTTTTCACAGGCAGGTCTTGTTTCTTAAGATTTTATACGCATGGACGTCGCATCTCTATTGACTGTATATACATTTAAATAAGATATGTATTGGCATTTTCGTTAAGTCGTTATGGTCACAATTTTATTTTATTATCGTTTCGAGCCCGATCGCAAATCGGCGGAGATATGGGGTCATTATTCGTACACAGCTATAGAAGTATAATGATAGATTTGGTTTGGTTGATGTGCTGTTCAACGCCGTAATTCAAAACATTTCACTGATATGACGGAGGACCAATTTAATGGATGGAGGAAACCACCATCGACACCACGGGCAACAAAGACAGATCAATGACAGGACTCAATATATGTCCCACAGATCAGTTTCATGTTGCCTAAGTTAGCTTCGAGAGCAGGCGACACGAAGCTCCCTTACAATCTTTCGCGCTCCTGATAGGAGAGACAAAACTAATAGATATACACAGTTAATTCCCATCCCACGACTAGCCCAGCGACTTTTATACCAAATACTTATATAAGCACCATGCATACTCGTTACAAGAAGGAGAAAAGCTGTGAAAACCAAGAGGTATTTACTTCAACTTTTCTACACCAGGAGGATTTTATGCATAATCTCATTTTGAGGGTGCATCATTGAGGTGAGGTGTGGGTAGTAGGTGGGGCAGGTGGTATGGGTGTGGGTGTGGGGCTGGAAGCTTTCCAAACGAAATTATTAACCGGGTAACAGGAGTGGACTGGTGCTCTCAACATATTGACGAGCTGTTGTTTCGTTTCTGTTGTACGCCTAGCGCTTGTCTTACGTTATCATTGTTCCAGGGACGTCTTGATTTGATTGGATCTAAGGAAATGGGATATCCGAGTCCGAGAGTCGGTAACTAATCGCCCCAGAAACTATAGATAATCAAACATGAATAATTTTCGTACAATGGAACGAAAATTAGTAAAATTACCATCTTCAAGTATCACGATATTCCAACACCAATGCCATTGTACTGAGATTATTATGCGGATTTATCTGGTTGTCGGTATTTGGACTGAAAGCTGATTTTCAAAGTTAGTACGAGTCACGGTGTGTCGGTTGCGAGACATAAGGTAATGTAGGATTGTGGGTGGGACAAGTCAGTGGTCAGAGAATGTTAATCTCGTTCTCTTTAACTTCACTTCCGGGTACCTCGTCCAACCTCTGTCCCTATGTCTTGGAAACCAATCTCCCAGTGCCGTATTTTGTGCTGCTGATGTGTGCAGATAAAGGACTAGAACGCAGAGTTTGTATTATTTGAAAATCATTGTGGAGAAATTTCTTGTAGAATTTGCATGTTTTTAACTTTCCGCTTAGACTAGAACTAGAAAGAATTTCAAGCAAGGGGTACCCGGAAGTGGAGTACGTAAAAACATCAGAGATCTCATGAAGTGCCAAACATGCCTTATTAATATCTCTATTTGTGTTATTCCACCTGAAGGGGCGTTAGGAGTTTCCCCCACCCACACCACATTGAACAGTATAAGCTGAAAAATAAGTAAAGCAACTTTAATAACGGTTCAAACCCAAAATCAAACAAACAAAAAGACGTATTCATTTAACTGGTATATATCAATAGTGTTTTATGATAAGGAGCAGGTTCTGGTTTCGTCTTTGTTTCTCATCTTGCGAGTGGTTTCCCACACCCTGGTATACGGGTAAAGAAGTTTAAACAAAACAATACATGGTACGTTTAACTGGTATACTATGATAATATTCAGTTTGTGATTAAGAGCTTCCGGAAAAATCGTTAAGGCAATAACAAGTAAATTTGTCGCCTAGTTGTCAATCGTCTAGGCGTGAACAGGTCGGCTTAATTGCTTAGTTCATGGATGTATCACCCGGTTGTCACTACATCTTGCCACGCCTATCCCTCCAACAACATGTATAAATCCATAACCATCGATCAAATCATGTGATTTATCGAACGTCTCTGTAGGAGAATGTGAGGTTGTGACAAGCTGTTATATTTTTATTTACAAACAGCAAATGGTGTTAGCAACAGTCTCTTTTAGTGTGACAGGATTGCATGCAATTTTGTTTCCCCAAAGACACCAAAATGTTTAAAATGTATTCTTTTTATTGACATTTACATTCAATAAAATATATATACAAGACAAAAACGGAAGAGTATGTAATAACCAAAACCTTCCGCCCACCACCACCCCTTCTTCCCACTACCACCCTTCCTACCATTACCACCCTTTCCTCCCACTACCTCCCCTTCTTTCAACTACCTTCTCTTCTTCCTACTACCATCCTTTCCTCCCACTAGCTCCCCTTCTTCCCACTACCACCCTTCCTCCCACTACCACCCATTCCTCCTACTACC
>JARFOD010079044.1:0-17110 GCA_031763545.1 Mopalia muscosa
TCCCATATAAAACTTTTATAAGGAGTCAATCTCTCAATGGTGGGCGTCAAGATCCATTCATGGATCTCTTGTTTATAAAAGTGATAAAATTTGTATGTGAAAATGTCATACTTAAAGTGATATCATATATGTTTTGCTAAAAGTGATATGATAGAAGTGTTATACAAAAAGCGATATAATATAAAATGTGATAAAATATTATAGTTATGATGTTATGATAAAAGTCTATTGCCAAAAGGGTATTGCTAAAAGTGATACAGTTACAGTGATATGATTAAAGTGTTTTGCTAAATGTGAAATTATAAAAGAGTTATAAGTGATAAGATAAAAGTTATGCTAAATGTGTTATGATAAAAGTGATATGATAACAGTATAACATGAGTGTCTAAGTATTGTGATCAAAATAAGAACTCATAGTAGAAATATAATGTAAATATAGTACGATGTGGTGATAGAATTTTAATACATTCATTCAGAAATAGGAGATGCAATAAATTAATTACGGGAATGGTGTTCATCACCTGAAACAAACTTGTGAGTCTATTTTTGACAGGTCCATGTAAACAAAAGGCATTTTTACTATTACGCCAAGTATTTTATTGAAGCAAAGAAAGATGAGATGTAGAAGAGTTTGTCGCTGTATTTACTTTCAGTCACATGATTATCAAATTTTATTGACATTTTCTCAGGAACGTTTATCGTATATGACAAACATATTTGTTTATTTACACACTTGTTGATCTATTAATATGTATACATACAGAGATCTCCTCTGGATTTTCCAGTGAGCAGTTTACATAATAAATAAAGAAACTAACTAAAAATAAACAAATATCTGTAACTGTACATATTTGTTTATTTACACACTTGTTGATCTATTTACATGTAAACATACATATCCATGCATCATCTCCAGTTTATCCACTGCACAGTTCACATTATAAATAAATAAGCGGTTGGTTGGAGGGAGCTTCATTTTTCCCTGGTGCTCTCAGAGCTAAAATAGAACAGGAAGCTGATCTGTTTGTGGTGTCTGTATTGCGTCCTGTTGTTGTCGTCCTGTCTTTGTTGCCAGTGGTGCTGATGTTTGTTTCCTTCACCGATTGGGCTGACACGTCGTCACATAAGTGAAATACCCTTGAGTACGACGTTAAACCCCAATCAAACAAACAAACAAATACATTATAAATACATGTAAAGAAACAAACTAAAAACGGATATCTGTTACTGTATATATTTCTTCGTTTAACACTCACTACAGTCTAATTAAATTATCACTGAATGTGTGTAAAACACTTATCAATCAATCATTCACACACTTGTTGATCTATTTACATGTGTACATATTGTAAATGTATCTTATCGAGTTTATCCACTGCACAACTTACATAATAAATGAAGAAACAAACTAAGAATAAACTAATATCTGTTACTGTATATATTTGTTTATTTACACATTTGTTGATCTATCCGTGTTGACTTGATAAACTATTAGTGGTAGATATACTAAGTGCTTTTCTCTGACATAGAAAGATAACCCATAGTGGTGTTTGTTTATTACAGGATGGAGCCTTCAGCAGTGAACATCTGTGGGTGGATTCTAACGCCTCAGGAGATTGGTGCTACCTTCTAGAGCCAGAGTGTTTGGTGAGTCCCTGTCCACACTTCATATTTCATTATCGATGTACGTGTCCACCCTTCCAATGGCCCGTGGATAACACTTTATCACACCCAGGTATCGCCACAACAAATGTAGTTGCTGGGTGCCTCAACAACACTGTATAACCATATTAGTCATGCCTGTTGATGACCTCTCTTACTCTTCAATTTTGGTTCTTATCAACCAAGTGAAACATCCAAAAAATCAATAAGTTTTTTACAGTTCTGCCTTTATAATTCCATCTTCATTGCAAATTTTTTTGCTATTGATTAAATGGCCATATAGTTACTGCTATATTGATCTCAACTCAGCCATACAATCATAGTTTCATGAGAAATCACATGTCATGTGGAAAAATTTGGTAAAAAAAAATGTTGCTTTCTGTTTGTTAGAAATTTGATAATTTATCCAGTAGTGATAATGATGTTTTTCAGATAGATTTCTCAAAGTATTTTGAAAAAAGATAATTTTGCAAGCTTTCTTATGACAGAGATTGAACACGATTCTTTCATATGGTTATGTTTCTATTCTAGTGTGAGAGTAACATTTGTTTGCATTGAGGTTTAATGCTTACGTTCACTTAACATGTGAAGGCTAGCATACAAGGACAATGGGTGAATCATGTCACCATCAACACTGGCAAAAGACAAAGCAAATTGCAATACACAATATGCAGGCAGATGGAGGGAGCTTCATGTTGCCATGGTGCTCCCAGAGCTAAAGGGGAACAGGCGTCTGTATTGCGTTCTGTTGTTGTCATCCTGTATTTGTCCCGTCCTGTCTTTGTTTGTTGCCAGTGGTGTCAAGTGGTTTCCTTGGGCTGGAACGTCGTCATATAAGTGAAATACCCTTGATATGACGTTAAACCCCAATCAATCAAACAAACAAATCCATACACAATACATCACAAAGAAGTAAAAGTTTTCTTACTATATGTATCACTTGAATTTCATATGTACAATGTAATAAGTGTGGAAAGGATTGGAAAGGGCTTATACATAGGTGTACACTGATCCTGATTGGTTAAGTTTAAATTCATTGCACACAAGAGGCTGGCAATTCAGCGATTCCTTCGAAGAGTGCTGAAGTTTTAGTGAGGAAAATATCCCTTGTATGATATTCTCAGCCATTAGAGGCCAAGAAGTGATCTAGAAAAAGTAACTCCCATAAGAACACATTGCAATGTTACAACAGGGCGTCAACAGGGCGTCAATCGATGATATCGTGAATGACGTTTTTATTACCTATGACATGACTACAGGAATATGAACAAGTTGGCTGAGGCATATCTCTCTCGTTTGCAGTAGAAAAAGAACTGAAAATGTAGCTGAGCTGCCAGCCTCTTAAGGGCCAACAACTCAGCCTGTTCCTCTCATATGCCAGAGAGGGGCGGGGGTGGGGGGGGGGGTGGGGTGGGGTGGGGGGGGAACTTGAAGTCTGTCCTACGATAGTAATACTGTTTGTTGGAAGGAGGTGTTGACCTGTTGAGGTGTTGAGGGCTATCACAGCTTTACAACTGAGCTGATGTGGATTGAGTGTTTTGCTTGCTTTGTATGATATCCACCATTGGGCTGGCACTTTGTCATAAACATGAAATTACTTTAAAGCATGGAATAAAACCCTAATCAAACGAGGTCTACAAACAGTGTAACATAGTACTCTATATGCTTGCACTTTGTGAGTAACTTTCATTTCTGAGCTAACTTCATTTGTGTTGTTGTTTTTTTCATCGAGGATAATATAACACAAGTAATTGGTTTGTGCTTCTCATTTTCTATTTCATTTACATGTACCTCAAACTTTTCTTAACTATCAGTACAGCACATCCTAGTCTGGATGAGTGTCCTTCACCTCAGAGAGTGTCATGCACAGAGGTCATCAGGACATGTCTGCTTCACACCTAATCTGCTGTACATGCCTGCTATGACTATTCAATGAAGTGTCTCTTATTTCTGTGTGCCTCGAGTCACATAGAACTCAGGAGCTGTTACAGTGATTTTGACACCATCTATATTTGGTTTTCCACCAAACAATGAGCCATTATCATGACATATACTTTAAACACCCGTGAGTGTTGCATGGACCATCAGTTTATTGTGTATATGCAAATATGTTCTTTTAGTATTGGCATAGGCAGCACCGGTGTGTTTGTATATGGGAGTGAGAGTTCTAGTGAAGCTACTTGAATGTGTTAACTAGTCATGTGCGTGCCACACCTTGTTTTGTTTTAAATTCTGCAGGGGATAGTTCAAGGGAGGGGTTGTCTGCGCTGTGCCCCCCCTTGGAAAACAGTATTCTCCATCTAAGAAACAGACAGGATTGCATTTCATCCACAAACCAAAGAGGCTGTCACTTCAATTTAAACTTTATCTTCAAACTTCACCTTTTCAATTAATACCAAATATGTCGTTTTATTTTACTACATGTCAATAAAAATATGGCAGATATGGCCTATTGCACCAAAATTGTGATAGAGACATAACTTGTACTCTTTGGCTCTTAAAAATAAGTTCAAAAACAAAAGTAGGAAAAGTGGATTTTACTGAGATTATGAACATATCTTTATTTTTAAAAAAAACTTAAGTGGTAGACTTGTTGCTACTCAGTTTGTTTTATGTTATTTTGTTTTGTTTTTTTAGACTTTGCATGTTAGGTGAATAGTAGCTTTAAGCCTGTATATAGTGACCTGTTTATCTTTGGACTTGCGTGACATTGAGACATTCTGTCCTAAACAGCCCGTGAGGGAGCGGGTGGGCCATGGTCCTGCGGAATACTCCCTCGGCTTCCTCGGTCGATCGGAAGAGGCGAGAAAAGAGGTTGCTTTCTGTTGCCCTGGTGTTCTCAGAGTTAAAGGGTAACGGGAAGCAGATTTGTTTATGATGTTCTGTATTTGTGTCCGTCGTCAAAGTTTCATTCTAAACTAAGGCGGTGTACAGGTTAAAGTGGACAATCCGTCTTATATAAGTGAAATACCCTTGAGTACGACGTTACACACCAATCAAACAAACAAACACAGTATCCTTGAATGAAAAATAATAATGATTTAAACATTTGAAAATGTATTTGTAATTGATACAATTTTGATCAATCCTAAGTAGACCTATCTCTTCAAGAGTGATTTGGTAGCTTGATTAATCATACTACCCTATACTCTGACAAAAGGAAGCAGTACTGTAGCAGATCTCCTAAGTGTTGGTCTTGGGGTTTATTCGTTAGTCAATTTGCTGACTAACATTACCCTGGGTCCAACATCACTAGATATAAATGTAGCCTTCAGCTACCACATGGAGGCAGAATGTTTAACAGCGTGCTGTGTCGGATTGGATCTGTGTTACAATAAGCCTATTAGGATTGGAAAAGCTGACAAAAGTCAAAAGTACTCCCTATTGACTTATGTCCTACCCCCCTTCCATTCGTATGGCAATATATTTACAAACAGAACTGTTTCCATCCTGTTATAAGGCAATTCCTCATTTAAATTGGCAGTCTAATATATTTTCTGATAGCTCATTGGCTTAAATGCAAAACCGGGTCATGGAGTTAACTGTTTTGGGAATCGATGTACGGTATATAGCCTACTAGATTTAGAACCGATCGAATCGCCGACAGCTATTCCTAACTTAACTGCTTTGAGTTATAGCACACGCGAGGAGCTATAACCGGAGCCTAAAGGCACCCAAAGACACGGCTGTTGAAAAAATGCAGCGATTGTTAATAGCGAAAACTACAGGTAAGTTGTAAACCCGTAAATGATTGCTTGGACGTAACTGTAACAGTGGGAGTTAAGTCGAACCTAGCACAACGATAGGGTTGATTCCTCCGTCTTGGCCCTACGTCCGCCTATCTCAACCCGTGGTAAAAGTTGAAAATTGATCCGCCGCTATCGCCGTAGGTTGAGATATGCAGGACGTAGGGCTAAGATGGAGGAATGGCGGCATCATCACACGGCAATTCATAGTACAGATTTACTCTGTCGGATCTATCACAAACCCATTTAGTGTGAATATCATTTTGTTTAGGAAAAACAATGAATTCGGAGATCGCAAATGGTCTATAAACTTTCTTTCGATTTCTACTCGACTTCCGGGTACATCGTCGGTACATTTTTAATACCCGTCTTTTACAATTGTAGTTTGTTTTTTCTGTTGGATACAGTCGAAGTACTGGACTCGAGAATTATGACCTGATTAGGTTCCTGATTATTCTCAAATGTGGGTTTTACCCGGAAGTAGAGTCGATCACATACCGTCACTTACGAGGCCCATGCTGGCAAGCATGCTTAGTCATTTGCTTTTGTTCAGACCACAGCACATTGCCAAACGATAAAGTGACTCTCAACCTAATAGGTATATTACTAGAGGCATGAATAATCTGTCACACCACGAGTATAAGTCATTCCATGATAAGATACAATTCTTTATTAAATCTTTTGTAAGAATGTATTAATAATTTTTGTTAATGAAATTAAATTTGATGACACCAAAGAAATAAAACTATCAAGTAAACAAGTGTAGAATCGTTATAGCTGCGACATTAAGCTCTTCTTTACTGGACAGGGGTATTTAGAATGTAAGCTGATTAAGCATTGCAAAATGTGATATTTAAGTAGTTTAGCATCATATTAAGCTGCATTCCAAATTTGAACTCTCTATTTAAAGCGGTTTGGTTTTTATACTGTTCACATCTAATATGTCAAAAAAAGGACAGATGCGGACATATTTGTTGCCATGGAAACCTTAAATTTGTTCAGAATGATACCATTTTCAATAGGAGTTTAGTTTAGTTTAGTTTAGTATTATATTAAGCTGCATTCCAAATATGAAGTCTCTATCTTAATCGGTTTGGCTGCTAACCTGTCCACGTCGTCATCAGGGAAAGTTGGACCAACCGACCGACCGACAGACAGACATAGTGAGTTTTAGAGCTGCTCAGTCGCATTAAAAATACCAACAGGGGAAGATATACTCTCAGAACAAATTGTAGACTAACACTGAATGTCAGAAGAGTGTCCTTTTTATATTGAAAGAAGAAAAGGATCAACTAGGAATAAAATATGCATTGATGTATAATAATTAAATGATGTGAAGATGAAATATATACTTATATCTCCGAGAGATCATCTCGGATACTAGATGATTGGCTTTTTAATTAAGAGAGTCATATCCAAGATGAAATCTCTGTACAAGAATGATCTTCCTGATACTATATATAACATAATCGTCCAACAGAGAGCTTGTTTCGCGGATAATATAATTTCTGTCAATGATAGTTTCTTCCAGACGTTAGTTACTATAACGTTGCAGGGGTAACGGTACAAAATAAATAATCAAACAATTGAGCTGCTTACGATTCAAGAAAACCGATTAATATGTATTGTTCTATAAATAAGTGTTTTGTAACAACATTCAACATCCAAATACTCATATTCGTTGATAAGTTACCTTCAAAAAAAGACTTAATAAATGCAGCTAATACTGTGGTCACAACGGTAGTTAATTACGTGACCAAAGATTAAAGTGATATGAATTTCTAGTTGCAGGAAAGTTCCGCTTGCACGATTTAGACAATTTGTTGAAATTTACAACACAAAAATCAATACATATATACAAGGGGGATGACTTAAGTTCTCGTTGTTTCATACACAGCGTTTAATTTTCCGCCGACACACACCTTATACAGCCATACAACAACATCTTAAATCATGACCAAGACATCCAAATAACAGTTAGATTCGTAATTAATTAGTATATCAATGCGTATAAAGTTCGAAGCTTACAAGGGAATCCGTAAAGATGCGAAATCTCAGAGGAAAAGAAAATTTGCAAATGGTTGACATATAATGAATATACAGATTTGTTGGTGAAACTGGGACACGTGACTTACAATGCAATAGTTTATTGAGCTCACTGCCCGTCTGTGAGCCAATAAACGATTGACGATGTAAGTAGAATAGTTTGTCTTGGTAGTATTTGAAGATAAGTTAGACAGACTTGATCACACTCTACCTATAGTCCGATAGTTTTATTGAATACAGCAGGCTTTTGATCCGTGTTGACGCTGATAGTTTTATTGAATACAGCAGGCTTTTGATCCATGTTGACGCTGATAGTTTCTAACCACTTGGACTGAAGTTGACAGCAGTTTATAACTCGGTGGTCTCTGGCGCTGAGTAACACGCGCTCGATCTATTCGGGCCGACAGTCGCCTTAGCTCTGGATTAGCACTAGAAATTATCTTAATATCAGCGTCTAGCAGGGAACCGGGTTTTATATTTGTTAGACGTGAAGGGAGACGAGCAATGAATTCTGTCAAAGGATCGCTCAGTCCAATTGTAGTACTGAAAAGGAGAACTGTACCATTTTCACAACCAACTGCAATCATCCTGTTGTCTTTTTGGACAGCAATACATGACCCTCGGCCGTGTAGAAAAACCCTTCCCTGTACCACACTATCATTGGTTCGAAGAATAACAAGCTCCCGTCTGTCCTTTGTCAATCCACATAAATAGGATCCGTCAAGGAGAAATATGGACTTTGACGAATTTAAGCTAAATATATGGTTAACTAAGTCACCTGTTTGGAGACAAAAAACTTTCCCAGTTGTTGTAAGCATAAATCTATTACCCGGGGATAGTCGTCCTAATTCGGAGCTAGTGCTGACATGAAGCATATTCTTGAAATGTTTGAGAACGGAACCATCTTTGAAATCGTATATGAACACACTGGCTGACCTCGTAGACTGCTGTACATTGTATTTTGCTCTAGTTTGATGATCGTTTGTACTTTGACAATATACAAAGAGAACCTGTTCCTCCTGAAGAAGCTTTGCGTGAATGACTTGATCGTAATCATCCGCCCCATTCAACAGATCAGAAGTCTTCAAAAGCACAGTGTTAGGTATCTCTTCACTGAATACATTTGTAAGGGCAATTCGAGTTTCCCAGTCCAAGGCGGCTCCATCCAGTCTTATATTATTCGAGGAAACTTTAGTTTTCTTAACCACGCTTACAATAAACGTCTGTGTACCACCCAACTCTGACATCTCTTGAACACAAAGAGGCTCACAGCAAAACTCTACTAGTAGAGGAAGATCAACAAAAGACTCTTTTTCAGTGGACAAATCAAATGTGACGATAGTATGAGGTTTGGGGACATTACCTCCTCTTGGCGAAGTACAAACAACGAAGACAACGATATTAGACTCCTGGCTGAAAAAGGCATATTTCAAGTTTACAGCATGATAAAGCTTACGTCTCGTTTTAATTTCCCACAATATAGCAATGTTAAGATGTGAGGGACTCGATTCTGGGCCCTGAGTCTGGCCCCCCGATTTCGAAACATGAATATCATCGTCGTAATCGAAGTCGTAATCAGTGTCCTTTTGCTGACTAATAGTGATAGCAAATTGACCATCTGTGGAAATAAGTATATTTGAAATATCACTTCCCTCGAGCGGCTGAATGGTGGCTGTTACTTCACCGGTTTCTGTAGCAATCACCTTCACCTCGCCTACACCTCTCCCACAGCATAAAACAGCCCCAGACTCAATGGCAAGCCCCACATTAGACACGGGTGAGTCGGTGGCTTGGTTAACAAACCTGGCGTCTTCATCAAGCCTACATAGATCCCAAACTTGCATCACACCGTTTGTTTGCAAAGAAGCAACAATGTTGAACTGTTGGCTAGTAAATAGTCCGTCTATTGGGTATGGGGCTGAGAGAAGGACTCTCATTGGTTGACCGTTGAAGGTGTCCCAGATACAGAGATAAGTATACCGAGAAGCGATAATCAATGAGCTGTCAACGGAGAATGCCGCTCCGGTAAACACAGACGATCCATCCAAAAACGCTCCATCAGGAAAAGTCCTTATTGACTGAACTTTCTTGCCTGTTTTAGTATCACAGACGTGTAGACAATGGGAACAACGCACCAATATTAAATTCTCAGCTTTGTTGCATGTAAACTCCAAAAGATTGAATTCTCTCAACAGTTTAGTACAAGAGGTCGATTTGTAAACAGAATCAAACTTGAACAAGTTTAACACACCATTAGAAGAGTAAGCCAGGAACATAGGTACCGAAGAAAAGAACTTCAGTTTGACTGTCCTTTCTTCAGTGTTAAATACAAACTGCCTCTCAACCAAGGGTAAAGAATACAGATAGAGTTCTGTCTGTGAGCTACAAAGAAGATAATCGTCTTGGGAACTGAGTGCAATCGGACCACAGTGGTGACACAATCGATGAATTACTTCCCCTGTATCCATATCTAAAATCACAGGACCGGTTCCTTTAGCTGGAGTGTAAGCAATATAAGATCGGCTGACAATGAATTCCACAATGTCATGTTCAAGATTCAACGACCAGAGTTGCTGGGGAATGTCAGTCCTGTAGACTGAAACTGTCTTTTTATTTTCAACAACACAGATTTTCCTTCCGTATGTTATGGGGAACAAAGTTCCTGTTGGCAGCTGTATGTCTTTAACTCTTTCTTTTGTTACCAAGTTCCAGACACTGTAGAAATTGTCTATATTATTTCGGAAAGCCATAAAGAAGCCGTCTGAATTTTCAAAGCAGTAAGTGTTTGACTGCGTTCCAGGTAACACAATCTCTGAACGAAGCGGTGCCCCAGGGACCGAGAACGTCTGGTGATG
The DNA here is from genome assembly GCA_031763545.1 of Mopalia muscosa. Taxonomy (NCBI): domain Eukaryota; kingdom Metazoa; phylum Mollusca; class Polyplacophora; order Chitonida; family Mopaliidae; genus Mopalia; species Mopalia muscosa. The sequence continues at coordinate 10,310 of JARFOD010079044.1, forward strand.
CGGAACAATGGGATTATATCTTTGAGCAGTTAAATCACACTGACGTATCAACTGTGCTATGTGTTTGTACTTTGAAGCAAAGGGCAAAAGTCGGCCAGTCAGCTCGACACCAAGAAGACTGACATCACGTGACACAGCATCACTTGCGAGTTTCAATGCGCCAAGAACCAGCTGGCAATCTCGGTCTTTACAAGACCCAAACATTCGACACACCTCATCCATAGACATCGCAAGGATGACAGAGCGTATCCAGTCAAAGTTGCATAGTAGCTTAGATTTGAGCATATGATATCGCTCAGCAGAGGAGAGACAATTAGGAAGTAACTTGGTCAATCTGCCACAAGCAGTTGGATTAGGATCAGTATCGTTCAACAGCGGAACATCTGGTATCACCGCAGAGTATTTTGTGTGGTTTCCATAGGACTCATTCAGGAAATAGTCGGAAATGACAGAATTCAACCTGTGGAATGCTGCTATAGTTTTTGTGTATCTATCACTGGCTGCTGTGCGAACCACGCGGTCCTTCCAATCAATAACCCACGAACCATTATCACTCCTGTATTTTAATAGATCTTGTATGTCGTGAAGAATTTTATAAAGATGCCAATGAGGGAAAACCTTTCTGCCGTTATCGCCAATTTCGACTGTGTAGTTTAGTTCTGTGTCCTGTCCTAACACCCCAAGAAGCTCTTGCTCACTTAGTCCACCATTGACACAGGCAATATAGCCAAACACTTTACAGCACAGCATGTGCCCATGTTTAGATTCCAGTGACGAGAAGAAGTCCTTTAAGGCTTGGTCAACCGACGAAGGAATGTCTGTATCTTTGACTGTATCATAGGATTTAAAAGACAGAGCTTGTCTCGACAAGAACGTTAGCAAAATAGGGCTGTCACAATGTTTAATTTTTTCGCGCAGAGTCCGCCATTGATTTGCAGTTAACGTTCGCGTTGCGCAATTTATCCTTGCTTTTAGAATATGTTCACAAGCTACTGGTTCAAACGGGGTGATTTTCACCAAGTTTTCTGATGACATTTTTCTCCTTAAGTTATTCATAAGCTCTGTTTCCTCTTGTCTTACTGTCAAAATTAATTTGACAGTGTTCGCTAGTTTATTTGGAACCCAATCAAAAGTCAAAGATTTGTCCTCTGTGTGAATTATCTCTAATCCATCGATTACTATAATAATCATGCCCGTGAATTCTGCTTTGGTTAAAAGTTCAACAAACAATAATTTCACGTCCTCATATTTGACAGGGATCTCATCTTGTGGCTTCCCAATGATATAATAAAGCTGCTGACATAAGCCTCGTAGTAGTCCTGTCAGCATTGCCCCGTGGGGATATGAGTCACAGAACCGGATAGCAACGATACTCCGCATTTCTGGGAACATAATGGGTGCGGAGGCTTGTGTAAAGCGAGCAATTTGTGCCGCCATGACAGTCTTTCCGACACCTGATGGCCCAAAGAGGACGAGCGGCTGATCCGTGTCCATGGCGGTAAGGTAAGATTCAACGATTTGAGTGATGTCATCTCTTATTATTGTTGCGTCAGATACTTCCTGACAGATCCGCCAGTGATTCAAGATGTCTTCCACAATTGGTTCCGGTATGACCGCAAGTCTTTCCTGACATGCTTTGTCGATTAGATTCCGGCTAACTTTGTAAAAATACTGACTGAAGCCTCTACCGTACTCCTGTCTGCCTTTATTATCGACAGGAGCAGCAAGTGTCTTCCAGGAAACGGAGGAAGTCTTAAAATTGTCTGTTTCGGAGAAAACCTCTGGAATTACACTTCCACAGATGTGCGTTATTGTTTGGAACGCTTCTTTGTTAATTTGGTCAGTATTTTTGTCTCTATCCAGATAGCTCAATGCTTCTACTGAAACCATGTCTTTCATCTTATCATTTAGAAATCGGACATAGCAAAAACTACCATCCTCATTGTGTATGGAACACAATCCTCTGTCCACCTCAGCACTGATCACTAGAAAAAAGGAATAAACACATTTAATATAATATATTTATAAAAAAAATTTAATATATGGGAACTGCAGTTCGATTTACTATGTTGATCTATACGTTTGAATGATTGTTATGCCAAGTTTAAAATGGTCTGGGTTTTTTTTTTAATAAGTGTTTTATGCTCTCTTATCAAGAACTGCCAGGACCCGAGAGTCTAAATTAACCTTCCACTTTAGTTCGACCACACATGGAACATAGAAAGATATCTCAACTTAATTTGACCAAACCTTAACTTCAATAAATGTGCAAATGATTTCATATATGATATGCCACATATTTTATTATTTCTTTATATTTACAAATTAGGAAAACAGTATATCAATACAGCATTAAAAAAAAGAGAAACCCATGAAGAATAAGCAGTATACTTGGCACGCTGCCTTGTTATCCAGAGGCATTCAACTATCTACTCAAGCAAATTTAAACCGTGAGGCATTTTTTGCGCAAAGAAATTGTAGAAAGGAGCGATAGATTTACTAAATAAAATTTTTGACTTCAAAAGATTGAAGAGCATTAAAATCGGCAATTGGGTAGTGATTCGCATAGCTCTTAATAAGCGATTTTTCTAACGACCAGGCCGCCAACTATTTCCAGACCGCCAACTATTTCCAGCCGACTTCGATTGTATCCTGGAAAGTTTAAGAAATGCTCCTGTCAATGTTTGTTAAAGCTTAAGGAATATTCTGGTAAACAGGAAGTTTCCTCGAACAAATGTCGGCAATTGTGAAATGTCGTAGGAGAGTGACGATCTGCCACCTGCGCAGACGATACAATCGGTTTCAAAGTTTCATTCTAAACTAAGGCGGTGTATAGGTTAAAGTGGACAATCCGTCTGATATAAGTGAAATACCCTCGGGTTCGACGTTAAACACCAATCAACCAAACAAACAAATCATTCTAAACTCATCGATATCATTAACTTACGGGAGCGTGTCAAGTCATCAGCCTCGTCTTGGTCCAATAGTTTTGCATTAACAGCCAAGTTAAGACCGGTTGTGAGGGAGTTCAATAACTCTACCTGGTGATCTTTCAAATTGACCTGGCAGCCTGGAAACAAAGGCATTATGGAAACATTCATGTCTCTTTCAAGGTTGTCTGTCGATCTTGGGTCAGTCAGGGAGGTGTTTCGGTGACCATGGAGATCACGGAATCGCCTTTTTTAAAATACCATAACTCCATGCAGTTATGTAAAGAAAAAAACCTTTTACATAACCGTTTAAGCCTTGTATAATCTATTCCCGCCCGGTTAAATCATCACGCCATCATGCAGGTGTCATTTTATTTACTGATCAACTGAGCAATTATATGAATCAATGGTTTTTGCTTCAGATTAATCGCACCAATTACTAGAAAACTTTGTTGTTTCTTCGAACATAAAACCATCTTTTGTTTTTTCTTGGCATGAACAACGCCCCGCACTCAGAAGACCACATCTACCCACAGGCTTTGTAATTAAAAATTAACAAAGAATAATGCGTTTTATTTATCCACACTCTTAGATTTATTTGCATATGACGTTGGTTGTGTTTATGCTGGTTTAAAAACTTACCTCTGATTGTAACAGATTTCTGAAGGATGTACTGCGGTGGTGAAGAATTTGTATCAAGTTTATACCAATTGTCCAAGAGGGTCGTACTACATCCGATTTTCTTGAGCCTTGCGCAAACTGACATGAAGGTTTTGTGTTCGATTTGACTTGGTGGGATTTGGTTTCCATTTTTCATTCCCAAAACTGCCTGTAATGCAGATTTATAATCACAATTTGATTAATTTTAAGAAAAGTTTTTATTTGGCGACACTTGGTATTTAGCATGACTTTTAATTCAGTAGTGTGAGTGACAGATTTCGGGAGAGAATTAGAGATTAGAGATTGGTCTTCAGCATGACCTAACCTTATAGATTATTAAAATAAACATCTGACTGGGGCACTGAATTTCACATGTCCTTCAACACGGCTGAGAGAACATCACTCTACCTAAATGCCCATACTATATCAAGTATTATAAACAACATGGCGGGAATGAAGCCCAAAGAGGGCTTGTTCTATCACAAAATATTAAATATAATTTGTTCAGTTGTAAATAAAAACTAGATAATTTATTGATACCGTTATTAGGCTGTATAATACATGGTGGCGAGTGTATGGTTTTGGTTGTATTGAGGAAAGACCGCTTCTAAGCCAATAATCACATGGTTATACATTGAAATGTTATATATACATATTTTTAGATCCTCACCATTACAAATATGTAGGTTTGCTAAAGAGCTTATAATAACTGTGAAACTTTTCTGCAAATTTAATTAAAACCTACTGAAGTGAATACAACGCATTTTATTGGCTTGTTTTTCAGAATGAAATTACTAAAACACACAAAAACTCGTTGCTGGTAACAATTTCAGTAGAACTATATATATCATGCTGTCAAAATCGTATAAAAATATATACAAATATATATACTTTTAAGAAAAAATATATATATTTTTTAAATTCAGGCATTTTTTTTTTTTAGCCGGTTGGAAGGGGGAGCAGCTGCATTGTGAACCAATCACGAGGTAGCGGGGTTTAGGCTATAAGCAAACATTAACAGAGTCTCTTTCACCAATTCATATCTACATTATAAATAGATGTAATATACAACCAGCATGATTGTGTGATTCATCTTATGTAGGTAAGAGTATCCCCTCTTTTTAGACTGTTAAAGTTGAACAATTCTAGGCATTAATTTTTCTCTGCGCTAAGAAAACAAAAGATATACTTATTCCATCATAAGAGTATCTTAGTCGAGAAGCGACTCGTAACAAGATCTTTTAGACTGTTTTGAGTGTTCTGCTAATTAAGAAAGCCCAGATTTTAAGGGATTCTTTTTAAATGGTACTGCTATTTAGTGCTGTGACCCCTGAATTCTCCACGTGTTTTTCTTATCATTTTTTGTCATCAGTTTTTTTATGTTCCTGGAGTACGTGTCCATGTCTGTGTATTTATATATAATTATTTTACACGAGTTATTTTAATGTTATCCTTATCCTGGTTGTTCAAAAACACTTCAAGAAATGACGCACACTCGAACGTCCAGAGCTTCAGATAATAAATTTATTGAGTACGCCCTATTTATTGATTTAAATGCAGATATTTTGCTTTTGTTCAGCTGAAATTTTGACAAAATACAATCCAAAAGAGGCATTTTCGAACAAAAACAACGATAAAGAAGAGAATTATATATAACGACGTATAGCACTTCAATTCAGAATCCCCCCTTACACATCGCTTATCGCTCGTCTGTCGTTTCCTCGCCCCATGTGAGGGCTAAAATACCAAACCACATCGCCCGATGGAAACCATCGCGAACCACATCGCCCGATGGAAACCATCGAAATGTACGATTTCTATACAGAAGCAAAACGTACGTTATATCTTTGTCTGAGGGCAATGTGCGCGTCTTAATCGTACGTTACTTCGTTCTAAACATTATTCGCGGGCCTACCTGCGGAGATTCTCCTCATGAAATCTCGAGGTAGGTCCGCGAATAACGTTTAGAATGCGGGCTACTGCAGTGTTTTATCCTCATAAATCATGTCGTGTTGCAAAATAAGGGTTTCCTCTCCTCGTTGAACCGTTGTTAACTAACCCAACCTAGAACAATAGCACGGGGTTATAGAGCTATATATTGTGCTACCTTACAACGGTGTATTGATGCTGATTAATCAGTCACCATCTATCTTTAAAGTCTTAATTTACTCCTGAAACATGGCAGATGCCTGTCCCCTAATTTAGCCGCTCTCCCCATACTAACTTGGATGGCCATTAAGCTCCACCCACTCCCCACCTCCACTCCCGCTTTAGATTGTATTTTCCGGATGACCTTATCTAGGGTTGTTCACCTCAAATATTCTAAACCTTTCTTCATCTGAAGTATATATGAATAACGAGAATTTTCTCCTAATCACGAGATTTGAATTCTCATAATAACGAAAAACGTTCTCGTAATTACAATAATTTTTATACGTAAAATAATATTATCCATGGCCCTAACTGGCTTCCGCAGAAAAGTATTATTTATTCGTAACTTAAAACAGTTGTCGGTTTTTACTGACTTACCACAATTTTTGGTTTCATTGACGTTTCCAAACATTTATCTAGAACTGTCAGAAAGAGGTCACGTGTCCAGGGCTCCTCCAATACACCTTCTTCTATGCCGAGTCTAAGATCCACGATCTGAGAAAAATATAATAGTTTAAAAATGAAGGTCACAGTGTCTGTTTCTGTTCTCGTTGGTCAAGTCTTCCTCAATTACTTACTGGCAAGGAAGTGTTCCATTCGGTAATGTCTAGATATATTTAAAAACCCTTTGAAAGAGTTTCAAACGTTGAGTTAGAAAGTGCTTTGAGTGATAGACTCTTGTTAATTGCATGCCAGAATGTTATCAATTACTTTCAAGGCGGGTAGAAATTAAATTAAAAAAAGAAAACAACAACGAGCCAATAAATATAAAAAAAAATACAAAAATTTTAATTCATGGTCTCTATGAGCGGTCGTAAATTGCCCACGATATCACAAATATTATTTGTTTGTTTGCTTAGGGTTTTTACATCGTACTTAAAAATGTTTGGTTAGAACGGCTTGCCGGCACGTGCATTGGAGTAAGGAGAACGACCTTGACAGCCCAGGTAACAAACAAAGACAGGACGCTATACATCACAAACAGATCGACGCCGTGTTGCCTCGTAGCTTTGAGAGCACCAGGGCACCCTGCCGGGGGGGGGGGGGGGGGGGGGGGGGG
>JARFOD010079055.1:0-20015 GCA_031763545.1 Mopalia muscosa
TTAATAAATCTAGAAGTTGTTAATCCATAACAATGTGTCTGTGTTCTATACCTACCAGCTTCTAAATGCCACTCAAAGCAGGTATTTTGGAACGTTAGAACGTACGGTCATGACGTGTTTTAGGTAGTGTCATTAGTGTCACTTATTCCACAGACCAGCATATGAAAAAAAGTGCAATTCAAGATGGCCTGGGTTTATGTTAGAGTCACTGTCTCGACATAGGAAGTAGAACAGATAATATTTTAGAATGTAATTGACCTGGTACGCGAACGATCAGCCGTTAGTATTTTTAGTTGTCACGTGTTGCTGAATACTATTGTAGTCTAGGGCTTCAGGCAGGCGCGAAGTGTCGCTAGATTTTCACCCTGGAATTAGTTCTTGTGCATGTGCCGCAATAGATAGCCTACTTGGCCTACAGGTAGTTTAAAACACTAGACTCCTGAAGGTAAGTATATAAAACTCCATACATAATTTGTAAAAGTGACATGTAACACGTATGTAAAAGTTTACATTTGCTATATTATATACTCGAAACATGGAGTCAACAGTCTCTGCAATCTTCAATATGGATAGGAAGAATAGAATTTCAATTATTGCATAACGTCCCAAGGAATAACAACCCAGACAACAATTATTAACATTAAGACACGAAACGGAAAAGTCATTGAATTATGGTCAACGAATACCAGGTCTAAGATTTAATTGGACATTTTTTTTTCTATTATTGGCTTTGGTGAGATATACGATGTCGAGATTTCCGGTAGAAAGATGGCTCCTTTCATGGACACTTATTGCTATGTTACAATCATATACATTTGCGGACAAAATGTACGAGTTCCTTCCTATCAGCGACGGATTTGATGTAAAAATTGCATCAATTACGGTTAGTTACCTAACGATGTAAAATTACTGTGTATACCGGTAAGTGAAAATGGCAACTAAAACAAGATTCTAGCTTAAAAGAATATACCTTTTTAAAGAACAACTGCTTGAACATTCATTTTTAAATACGCATGCTTTTTGATCCGGGTTAGGCAGTTTTATCTGCCATTTAAAGTCCCATGCCTAATAGAAACCCAGCCTTTATTCTTAAAACAGTTTATAATTGTATCAAGTGTAATGTATAATTGAACTGATCAACTGTTCTTTGCTTTTCCTTTTCCTTATATGTTAATTATCATTAGGACCATGTATACATGTAACAATAAACCTTTGATGATATTATCCTTTGCCTGCTCAAATCTTACACGTCAAAACTTCAAATTGTTTACGCTTTTATATTTAAATCATGATAATTTACATGTTTTTTTTTTCTCTAACTGTTCAGATAATACACCACACTTCATCCAAACCTTTCTTGTACATTGGAAATGGACAGCTAAAGACTGCAGAATTTCGAGGGAATTTTCAAATGTCCGACTATCAGAGTGAACGGGTCCTTCTCCAATTTTACAACAGAACCACAACCAATAATTCCGACACAATTACTATGTCAGACGAAAGCCAAAAGTTTCTGGTAATTTTGTAAAATATTTGTTTAGTTTCAAATAAATTACAGAAACGTGGTGGTTTATATATGCCAACAAAACTGCGCTAATCTTGTGGAGAAAATCAATAAGTCATTAAGATCAGATGTTTCAGCCCCAACCAAACAATCTTTTATTTTATCCATAAGTGTTCAGAAGTTTTTAAAGAGGCTAGACAATTTCATTTGTATGGAGACACGAGAATGCAGATGTATAATTATGGCTATAACAAAATCAGCGTTGGATTTCTGGCAAAGATACTCAATTCAAGTCAGTTGACAACTTGCTTAACACTATAGATATTATTACAATCGGATAAATATGAATTTCCAACAACTGGTTAAAAAAAACCCTGCTTGCTCTTCCTTCCATATGCACTTTTGATGATTTTACAGTTTTGGACACCAAAATAAAAGGAAGAAATAAATTTACGAACTCTACAGTTTCAACATGTAGCAAGATAGCGTCCCGAGTGTTTCATGATCTTATTACATTAACTTTGACCGTTTTAATTTATGGTGGACAGTTGATACCATGTCCTCATGTGTGTTGGCAACAATTATTTACATATACATGTATATAATATTATGCGTAAATCCAAATCTCAGAGGAGCAGCCCGCTGTCGCCATTTAATCGGCTATGTTGTTTATTTTATACTTATATAGGTAACAGTGTTGCTGCACACAACTCAAAGTAATCCCCTCGTGGTGGATGTGAAGGTTGAGCGGACCATGGGGAATTCGGACCGGATGTGGATTCGACTGAACTCTGACCCTTCTGAACATATATATGGTGGGGGAGAACAGTATTCCTATTTTGATCTTAAAGGACACGTGTTTCCTATATGGGCTCGGGAGCAAGGTGGGTTTATAAACCTCTATTAGTTTGAGTATTGACGGAAGTTTATTAAGAGCACAAGAGGGGCTAATATATTTGAAGAGTTATTTTTAATGGTTGACATGCTGATGTAATGAACATCTATGTAATATAAAGTCAGACCCACAAAGATCCACATCAGTTAACCATTTCAGTTGACAAGCGTTTTTTAAAAATCGTGTTTTTAGTACAAGGCTGATACATAGCCTACAAGCAGTATTTTTTTGTTGTTGTTTCGCATGAGAAAAAACTCTAACTTTCAAATTTATGTGAAAGCGACCACCAGTGTATGCAATAGGAAGACGACTAGATGACATAACTACCATGTACGCGAACAATGACGTCAGCTTCGCTTTTAAAATTAGCTAATTAACGGTTACGCTAATTCGATTTCAAGAGCAATAATGGTGGTTGTCTTTGAAAATAAGAAAGTTTAATCGAAAATTGCTGGTCTGTCACTTTCAGTTTCAATGTATAACTATAGACGTTTTGGTCGGCAGAATGTTTGGTATAATCAGTAAAATAACCCGGCGATATGTTTGATGCCTGGAGTTAATATAATTCAGAATACCAAGTCCTATAGGGAGACTATTGTTTTTAAATAAAATATTATTATCATTTAACAGGTGTTGGTCGGAACAGAAGTGAACTGGTGACATTTTTCGCTGATCTTCTTCTTTCGGGAGGTGACTATCACACCACGTACTTCCCTCAACCAACGTTCATCAGCTCTCGAAAATATTATTGTCATCTCGATTCGACCGAATACTCCGTTATGGATTTTTCACATCCGGACTTTCATGAAATACAAATTTATGCGCAGAGTTTTACACTTTTGTTTAACTATGGCGCAGATTATCCGGAAGTAGTAGGGAAGCTAACCGACTTATTTGGACGCCAACCAAAACTACCTACCTGGTTAAGCAAAGGTGTTGTCATAGCAACACAAGGCGGAACAGATGTGGTAAGTACTTTTAATTTACGTTTTGAATATCTCCGTTATTCCTAGACTAAGATGAATCAGTTAAATTAAGTATTTTTTGTATAAGAACTGATATATCAAAACTTCAATAAAATCACTGTTGACCTATAGAGTTAGCGTGTTTACGTCAATCTAATAAAACATTCTCCACCTGATAAATGCTGTGTGATACGTTTTAATTTGTGGCAATTTTATAAAATCATTAAGTATCTCGCACCTTCGTATTATTATGTATGAATTTTTAAACATAGCAACAGGAGAAAAAAAGTAAGGTAATACACCTTAATTAGCGGTAGTAGGTTTAATAAAGAGTAAAACTGTAACAAAATTACGAAGATAGTTTGCTTTTAATGGTGTAGTAGCGGATTTCAAGGCAAGATGGCAATATTTAAACATTGTTACAAGTTGTTACTACCTGATTTTGGTACTAGGATACCTTTTCCCTTTTAAATATCACAAACTTTTAATCTGGATAAATTCTGTCTTCCACTTTTTTTTTACACGGGTCTCCCTTCCCAGCCTCTCTTCTACATACATAATTTATAAGCAAACAAACAACGCAATAAATGACAAACATTTTTAGGGTTCACTGTGTGTGTTGTAGGACGTTTCGTGTAAGTTTATCCAGACGCATTTAGAAGCATAATATTCTGAAACCCTGTGTTTCTAGAAACATTACTATTATCGTTTAGTTACAGTTGGCTAAAGCTGATATAAGGTGTTTTGTATTCAGATGATGGCTAACGTGACGGCGTGTCAGAAAGCCGGGATGCATGTGTCAGGGGTTTGGATCCAGGATTGGGCGGGATCCTTGAAAACATCTTTTGGGTCTCGGCTCTACTGGAACTGGCGCTGGAATGAAACAACATACCCAGGTGGTGTATATGGAGAAGATTACATCTTATTACATCAGTTTGTATGTTAAAAGACGACTCCCACAATGTATAAATCGGACTTTGTTTTACCTGGGATTAGTATACAGGGATATGAAACATAGCTCCCTTCGAATCAGCGGTACATGAATCTGTTACTCAGCTAGTAGGTTATGCTTACAGTCGCTTATTTTTAACGCTTTTTTATATATAGAAAAGCACATCATTTGTTGTCATTTCATAACAACGACTAGTTAAAATAATATCCATTCTAAAGAAAACCATTGCCAATAAACGTGATTGATGTGTGGTTTCATATCCTTTATGTTCACAAAACAGGTTACTTTCGCAACACAAGGCGCCGGTCTTGGCTGTATCCCCCTAACCTTAACAGATTCATGCTTAAATGCAGTTCTAAAACCCTTTTTGAGTGACCTTTCTTTTGTATTTCATGAGTGAAGATGTTACTAACCCTTCAAAGTCTAACTAAAAATCCTGTTTCTTTATAGAATTGTAAAATGTGGCAGTGTAACACATTCACGAATCGGTGATTCGAAGGAAATATAAGTTTCGTATACTGTAATAGTAATCCCAGGTTTTACTGAAAATCCTGAAAATACCGAAAATCCTCTAAACTCCTAAAATTCACTTGGAGTACTTGTAAGACTTGGGAATTAGGAGATATTTTGTTGTTATAATTAACATTTAAACGCATAATAAAACTGTCTTTGTTTGAATATGATATTGTTAAGGACATCAGTAAGAAGGCGTAAATTGAATATTTTATATGCCTAACGGTCTAACGATTGGGAGTCAAATTTCCACTGAGGACTGACTTTATCGTCTTTATGAAACGTGTGCTGAATTAAGGACCACACAAACACTTGTTTTAACATGAAGAACTTAACAGTGATCGTCAGTGATAATTCTAACCTTTATTGTAAATTAAGTACTCTTTATTTCCCCAGGCTTGGACAAGGCCATAACAGACTTGAGGGGGGAAGGAATCAATGTGCTGGTTTACATCAATCCAAACCTTATCACAGAAGGAGATATATTTAAAGAAGGCGACGCAAAAGGATACATGCTTAAAGACAGGTCAGGGGAGACAATCCGTGCAGATTTTGGAGAGTTTCATTGTGGGACAGTTGACCTGACCAATCCCAATGCGTACAACTGGTATAAAGGTAATACCTATTTATCCACCAAAGGTCCAAAAATAATCCGTTTTGATTGGTACCTTTACCTGGGCTTCTGCCATATTCATGGGACGGTACATCAAAGTGTCTGCCACCTTCATGCGTCGGTCCTTTTGCCTCGGCAAGTCATTTGATTAAAACCACCGCCGTTTTTACCCCATGACCGCTTGATGATAACCACAGGCACTTGTATCTAGCTAGTAAACATCCGTTCTCGGGAGCTTACCAGTCGCCCGCATCGTCATTATCTTTTAGAAAGGAAAGATAGGAAATAAGCTTCGTAATCACCATAATCGACAAATAAAAACAAATCAACCAAAATAAGACCCACCTGGAATCTTTAACATATCAGCCGGCTTACTGTGGTGTCAAAAGTTTGCCAATAGGAGTATTCGACAGTTCCTATTTCACTGGCCATGTTTGTAAGTTAGAAATTTCCGTTCTTTGAGACACTTGTTTTAGCACTGGACTCGGCATTTGTTCATCATATTGACATTACCCTTGCCGAAACATGTCCTAATCATTAAAAGGGTCAAACATACATATAAACCCAATATTCAGGCTAATTTACACATAGCCCACCGATACTAGTGCTTTGGACCATAACAGACTCAATAAGTAACTTACTTTGGACAAGTGGATACGTGTGTTTCTTACATTTCTTCTATTTTTCAGAATTTGTTTTTGTGTGTAAGACACATAACGAAATGATACACGATTTTGTTACCAAATCAAAACGTCAGCGTGGTCAGTCATTGCTTCCATTTGAGATTTATTCCGTTTGGAAAACCCACGTATGTATTGAATCTCCCACGGCCTGGCAATTGCCTTGGGTCAAGGGTCGTGTCTTCGAGAGTCCAGTGCTTTCAAGGTTTATATCATTGAACGGAAGTCTCGTGGACTGCTCAATAGCGCTGGTTAATTTCAAAGTTTTAAAAAATGGCCAGTGGCATAGAAACTGCGGAATACACATATTACAAACCTTTGACGTCAGGCAAGGGCATCAATGTTTAGTTTAACAAAACGATACCGCAGTATGCTGTCTGATATATTAAAGATTCCAGGTGAGTTTTATTTTGGATGATTTGTTGTTCCAGACATCAGCTGGGTGAGGTCAACTGGCTGCAAATTAACCTTTAAGAGATAGTCCCGACTGAAATAACCCCTATATCCTTTGAAAGTTTACCATTAAATATACTTAAATATGGTATCGAGTTATTGTTTCTTCGTTTTTATAAAATAACCCGAGTGTTACAGATATATACCTGCCTAAGACCACTGGCAGCTGACATTTTGGGCGTGGCCAACCTTGTCCATGACGTCACGCGACTAACACTCTTGTGTGTTACGGGTTAATAACATGTGTGAACCAATGACCTATATAGCTCAACTGTCAAAGGTTTAAATTGCTGACTCTACAGGTCTCGTGATGTAGGCACTAATTTTGATACGAAAGATATTTGACTGGTCAATATTTGTGGAGCTCTTCTGTTTAATGATAAAAGCACCTACACATGGCCGCGTGGATTAATTTGACTGTAGTTTGTGCATTACACATTATTTAAGATCCAATAGTAATATTTATATAGCTCGATTAGAAATTTAGAGAGCATAATCGAACACAAACAATATGGTCTGTTTGCCTTTATGCATGTTATTGCATCCCGAGTATCGCTTTAAATATGTCATATAAATTAAAAGCTTAGAAATATTCTCCAGTCAAAAAACACATTTACCATACGTTTCAGATCTTATTAAGAAGAACATATTAGAACTAGGTATCCGAGGTTGGATGGCAGACTTCGGAGAGTACATCCCCACAGAGGCAGTATTTTTCAACAAAAAGAGTGGTTGGGAAATGCACAATAAGTATCCAGTTTTGTGGGCCAAAGTCAACCGTGAAGCCGTTGAAGAGATGGGACTCCTTGGTGAAGTCTTCTTCTTTATGAGATCTGGCTATTCAGGTGCGTGATTCCTTGGTGAAGTCTTCTTCTTTATGAGATCTGGCTATTCAGGTTCGTGTTTCCTTGGTGAAGTCTTCTTCTTCATGAGATCTGGCTATTCAGGTGCGTGCCATTTATTTTCCTTAACAGTATCTGCAGATGGATGGCATGCTCTGCACGTTTTCGACTCTAAGACTCAGGTACCTCGGAAAAACCATGTATTGTGGGATTTGCACTGTTTTAATTACTTTCCGCTATAAATAGCAAAATGGAAAAGACTTTAATTCTCGAAGATTCTTGATCCCAGTAACAGTACCAAAAATCCTTTTGATAAATAATTTAATTGAATTAAATACAACAAAATAGCGCAGATTAACCCATGTTCAGGATTAACATGTTTGTTCCACTTGTAAATAACCACATTTACTCCATGTAACTTGTAAAAACCGTGTAAAACCGTGTAAAAACAAAAACTGAACAATCATACAAAATATACCTATACCTTCCATATTAGCAGCATTTGCATATAATATGTTTCAGTGACATCACTACAACGAATGAAGCATAAAAAGTCCTCCACACATTTTACTTGCTGCACCAACCTTCAGGCGGCTTTCAATGGAAACCGTTGTATCTTACCAAATGTAACAGCAGTAATATTACTAACTTAATGGATTGATTCATTTGACGATTACTTTGTTTATATAATCTAGCTATAGTTGTTTATGCGACACGAGAAGAATCCCCCGGATATAATCCAAAGTGTGTGACATTACTAACATACAGCACATATTATTTTGGAATGAGATAATTTTTCTAACCCCGATTCATATAAAGCCACAACAAGTACACCTATCAGTAATGTTAGCAAGTTATATAGGGTATACTCATTGTGCCTATATGTTATCTTGTATATTAGAACAGTTTTGATCTATTGGTCCAGGTGGCTAGTATAGATGATTCGGTTAAGTTGTTTTCTATTGTATTTCATTTTCTAACAAAATTGGGAATATGTTTCTGTAGTAAACTGGCTGGTCTTTTTCATACAGGTACTCAGAACTACACTGTGAGTATGTGGGCTGGAGACCAGGATGTGGATTTCAGTTATGGCGACGGAGTAGTCACAACTATCACATCAGCTCTGTCCATGGGTTTAAGTGGAGTGGGATTCACTCACTTCGATATCGGTGGCTACACCACAGTCGGTCTTCAGGGTTTGCAACGTAGCCCCGAAGTCCTGCTACGCTCGGCTGAGATGGCTGTCTTCACACCGGTCATGCGCACACACGAGGGTAGGTTTATAATTCTTACACTCGAGAATTTGTTAAATCTGGGAACACACCAGGGTAACCTCATTATTCTTATACTCGGAGATCTAGTAGATCTGGAGACACACGCGGGTAGGCTAATAATTCTTACACTCGAGAATTTAGTAAACCTGGAGAATTGATGAAGGCGCGAAGAAACTAGATTTAAAAGAATTGCCAATTAAATGAATATTTTCATTCTTGCTTTTGCTTAACAGGAACAACATGCTGCTCCTGAGCAACGTAAGGCTTAGCTCTCTACTGTTATCGTTGGTAATATTGACGACTTCCGATTGAGTAGAAGTTTCACTGATACTAAGACTAGATAAATTGTCTTCCGTCAATGATTTTTTTAGAGTGTATGTTGCCACACAAAGGATGTTCTGAAAACACAAATGGAGACAATCATGTTGAGCATTATTTTGTAGATCTTAAGTTGTCTATGTACCTCTTTTGTATTCTTTTAAGCAGTTAAGGTAACAAAAACATCTTTGTTTGCAGGAAACCAACCTTCCTTTAACGCTCAGTTTTATTCTTCCAAACTGATTCTCCAGCAGTTTACCCGGCTGAGTAAGATCTTCGTGATGCTTGGCAATTACACCAGGGGCGTGGTCAACGAGACGTCGACCACTGGAATCCCTGCCCAGAGGCCTCTCTTTATGCATTACCCAAATGACGTAGAGACCTACAGTTTGAAATACCAATATTTATATGGACCGGATCTCTTAGTCGCGCCTGTTTATTTATCTAACTTTAAAAACTGGACAGTGTTCCTTCCATCAGATCAATGGGTTCATTTCTGGACAGATAAAAAGTTTAAGGGTCCAATAAGGGTTTCCATTGAAGCCCCTCTCGGAATGCCACCGGTGTTTTATAGACAACTTTCTCCGTGGAATACGACATTTAGCAAAATAGCATCTGCTACTAAACCAAAGGAACTTACGTCAGTTTCAGACCTTTCAAGCCATTCTTTTATATTAATTTTATTATGCTTACTTTCCAGTTTTAATTTATAAGAATCTTAAATTTGCTTTATCAAATTTGTCGGCTGTTAAATTCGTTCAGAGTTTTATATTATTTATGTACTATTTACAAGGAGGCACACTCGATTTGGCAACTGGTTTCAATGTGTACGTCGCAGCTTCAACGTAGGACATTGAGCCGGCGTTAAACATATTACCGGAACAAACAACAACTGAAACAATTTTACCTACTATTTTTTGCTGTATCAATATCTTCAAAATACATTTTTTGACTCTAGAATCTTGTTAAAGAATTGTACCAAGTCAAAAACAGCGAGGTTCAGTATGATATGGGTGGTCGGATGTCTTCGTCGGCACCTGCCATCTAGTGAAAGGACTATTTTAGTGGAATGGTCACCACGAGACACCGCCGCCATATAACTGACCTTTGAAAGTTATATCACTCATTATGATGGCGGTTTCCAACAGCTGCGAGTTTAATCCTGAATTTTCCAGGTGAAAGAACACTCTTCTGTGGTTCTCCTCTCACAGTGAGTCTCACCAGAAGTGTTGTGCGTCGCAGAGTAATTTATAACACAAATCGCCTATCGATTAGCAGTGATGTCGCCAAAGTATCAGTCAGAAAAGAAGATACATCAGCTGCCTACCTTCCTTATTATGAATTTATTAATCTCATATCTAAACAATCAGGGCCACATTCATACATGAAGGGCCCCAGGTACCCGGGTCCCTAAAATCCTATAATAACTTGCAATGCACCACATGGCTTCTATATATCTGCTTTGATTGTTCTTTAACCTCGTGGTAAATAGTATTTCGCTTTCCATGGGAAACAGTGCCGGTACTTCAACGCTAACACAATCATATAAATGTGCAGCGCAATAGTCTGACAGAGAAACACTGTTTCTGCAGTATTTTAACAGGATGACATAAAAACTCTCTATACATTCTGTCAGTTATAAGGGAGAACATGTTCCATGCAAAGAGAAAGTAATGTGTTTAATGCCGAGAACAATACCAAGTACCAAATCATTGTTGTGTCTCGTAGGCATGAGTGTAACCAGGTAAATCCATGTGTCTAAACCCGCGAGTAGAGTTGAAGGCAATTCATTTTAAAACAATAAATATTAGGCAGACCAACCCTGCGTGGATAGCGACACAGGTAGCGATGGAAGTGGTATTCAAATTGTTATTGTCACTTCACATTGCTCCTTGCCCTATTACGGTGAACAACCGGGAGGAAACCACTCCTTCGATTGTCGGAGCCACATCTTGTCTCTCACTCATATACTTGAGAGAGTAGACAGAGTAGCCTTGTCCTATAGTCCATCGAAACAAATGTAGGCATACTTGTCGAGCTATGTGTAACACGAGGAAATCCGATGATATACGCTCTCAACGGGTTCAGGGAAACAAGCAATACATAATTGAATCTGAAATATCGACCATTATGTTGGTTTTTTAAAATTCTTGTATATACTATGGACAACAAAGTTAGTTGCGTCAGTTGGGAGAGAGGGTCCTGTCACCCTGGTGCTCCCAGAGATAACGAACAACAGGATGCCGATATTTTTTGGTGGAGATTTAGTAGGGACTTTCCCGTTGCTCTGATGCTTGCGAAGCTATGGGGCAACATGCCGTCTATCTGCTTGCAATTTCTACTGCTATCTATGAATTTCCTGACCTATCTTTGCTTGTTGCCAACGTTCTCGAGGACAGGTCCCTGGTCCCATTATGGTGGCACTCCATCATATGAACGATATTAACAAAATACAACAACAATTATACGGCTGTTAGTTATTCCTTCTACAACTTCACTCTAAAATATGTCCCGTTGTTTATCCAGCTCTGCCCATTTTGATTGGTTTCTTGTGATATAATTTCTGAACCAAAGTTAGGCTGCGTTCCCATGCTCGTTGTACCGGATTGGTGGTACATAGTAACTCGCCTTCAGTATTGGAATTATTTGATTAAGATTAAGAGAATGATATTTCCTTGGGTTGTTTAAATACTTTGTAAACCAAAACTATTGAACTGGCAAGTTAATGGGGACTAACATTCGCTAATCTATGTGAACCCACACTTGCCAATAAAGGCGCTTGATTTATCTCAAAATTTCAAGTTTTTCGAGAGCCGTTGATTTGCGCCGAAATAGCTTGTTGTTTTTTAAATGATCACCCGTTAAATCACAATAAGTCACCTACGACAAAAATACAGAGATGTTGTTTGCACTTATTTTAAAGAGTATTCAGACAAAATGGTAGCAAAGAGCTATTTGCCAGTAAATTATACAACCCCATGTAGGTAACATTGTGAATGCATTTAAAATATATATAGCCTATACCTTATATCACCGAAGGAGAGTGATTACCTGTCAATCGGTTCCACATACGAATTGAGTAGATTCCTTACTCAAGGGAAGCTACTGTATCAGAACTGTGAATGGAGTTGTCGTCCTTTGACGTCGAGCAGTTGTTCACATTATCATGTTACTGCGTTTGTTCGCTTTGACTGTTTTATGATATTGGTTACAGGTTTTAATTAAGGTCTACATGTGGGAGGCACATTTTTTTGTTTAAACTCAAATTATCCTGCATCCAAACTAATGTTTAATGTTTTTTAATAAAATAATTTCACTAAAGTTAAAGGCTTTGAACGATTGGATGAATATAATTCGGCTAGCTTTTCGTCATACTTCTACTTGAATGGATTATCTTAAAGCTTCGAGAAAGTTTATGTCCCAATCGTTTCTGCAAACTGTAACAATGTGCCGTCGGTTAATCAGACCACTTGACACATTTACAGATTAACAACTGTCACGTATAGCTGCTATTAAAGCAGCCACTTTGTAGGACACTTCATTACGAACAGGTGGGTATCAGGCGAAGTAGCATGGACCTAGTCGTGGACACGTCGACTGTTGGTCAGCAGGCATTAAATCAGATGGTCAAAGGCGGACATTTGAGGGAATTGTCTAACTCTATAAACCATGTTAAGTTCACCGCATGGTAATGAGTTTTTCTGTCCCTGTCCAGTTTTATCTCCAGTGGGATATGACGGTCTCATCTTCATCCGAGAGACAGATACTTTGGTTGATTAAGGATTATTCTCATTATCTTTCACGGAGACGCTGTAACCTTCTTTGAACTGATTGAACTCTCCTGACGGAAACAACAAAACAAAGCCACCCATTAGGGAAATACAAGCAACTCACTCTTCAACTGATATGCATTTAACGCCGTGCTTAATGGGATTTCACTAATATGACGGCAGTTGATTCCAACAATAATTCACACTAGCTCAGCCAATATGTGAACCATTGGAAAGTTAATTTTCCTCCAACTCTCAAATACAGACATCATTGCTACTCTTCAAACAAACTGCTGTTAGCCAGAGAGTACCATCCCCAAAAAGACTGGACACAAATCTCGCCTCAATTGCTAATGTCAAATTAATCTATCCAAGCATATGATATCGGATATTTATTCAAGTGAGCTGAGTAAGGTGTAAATAAGATTTAAATACTTGTTTCGTTAGACCGAAGGGCGTCACTAGGCTAACATATAGGCTATTATATAACAAAGTACACGCATTGCTAGAAAAAGAAGATTTGTTTGTTTGTTTGATTGGTGTTTAACGTCGTACTCAAGGGTATTTCACTTATATGACGACGGACACAAATAAGGACACCACAAACAAATCTGCTTCCAATTACCCTTTAGCTCTGCGAACACCAGGGCAACAAAAAGCAACCTCTTTTCTCGCCTTTTACGATTGACCGAGGAAGCCGAGGGAGTATTCTGCAGGGCCATGGCCCACTCGCTCCCTCACGGGGCAGAAAAAGAAGAAACCCATGAGGAAAAGATAATCTTTTCTTATTAAAAATATGACAGTTATTTGGCAAAACATTTAAAGCCGACAAATTTAAGCCAGAGCACGACATCATTGTCAGGAAGATAATGAAGATCTGTCTCTATAGCCTCACACATTCAACACATGAAGGTTTGTTTGATAAGGGTCTAACGCCGTATTCAGGGTTATTTCCCTCATATGACGGCGTGCAAGCCCAGGGCTGAAGAACGTCACTCCCCCCACCCCCTCCTTGGCACCACAAGGTAAGAAACGAATGGTAGGTAATAGAGGTCACCGTGAATTGGTTGATGTATTAAACCACACGTCATGAAGTTTTGAAGATTTGTTATTTCTTTTGACGCTTTGAAACTATTCCAAGTGTGATATTGCCTATATCAAGGTGTGTCATTACTTTCGTCTCTTAGAGAATTTTGTTTTCTCCTCTTTTAACGGAGAAGAAAACAAGCATGTTCAAGGTTAATTTTTCACCCTGCCGCGATGTTAATACAATAGCTACTACATTTTTCGTATGATTCCACTTTTTTTCATTGAATGCACTATAATATTGGTGCTGTATATAAAGTATGGTGGACTATTTTCTAGCAGACAGTAAATGAATGTTCCTCAAAGCAAAATAGCAGGCATTGCATATTTTAGTGTTATTCATGTTTGTGTGTAGTTGAACCGAATAACTTGAAAACATATTCACCTATTCACTAGAAACTTGGCATGCCGTTTCCAATTATTAAGACAAATAATTGGCAGACTTGAAGGTTTAACCTATTACATTTAAACTTGCAATACAGCTTCCATTTCTTGCAACGAAAGGCACAGCATAGCCTCTAATTTGTATTTTGCGATATTCAAATCTGTACATATTTTGAACACAAAACGTCAATACAAGTCGAAAGATTCAACCAATATATGAATGGACGTTCCACATTTTACCAGAAAAATGATTGCCAGCTTTTAAATTGTATTATGTACACAAATATATCTGGAAAATAATTTGACCGATCGTTTTCTAATTAAATAACACTTAGCTTCAATCAACCCTTACAATAGTCAGGATTGCTTTCCATGAATGTGCTCAAGTCAATGTGATGATAGGCACCGTGTGATCTTTACCTTCTGGAGGAAGAAACTATTCCTTAATATAAGAAGCAAAAGGTGGTTTGACCAAGTTTGTCTGAGATTTTTTGGGGTCAAAATAAGCCCTGGAATTGCTTAATTTTGTTTTTTAAATTTATCTTTGATTACTTGTATTATATTCTTAAGTTGTATGGAACGTAGACTGATCTATCCTTTCCAACATTCATAACAGTAATATTTGTGGGTTTCAAAGTAATTGTACTAAACGTACTCCTTTTGAAACTGAAAGCAAAACAGACTTCCCCAAAAGGTAGTCAGGTAAGCTTTCAGTTCAGCGGGTAATAAGGAACGTGCTTTGTTTGAAATTGTGATTTTAGGGCCGCTTCCCTGTATGGATTTTGCGGCCCGTCAATCACAAAGTTAATTTTCATATACATATACTTAACAATGATTGTTTTTAAAATACAAAACAATACTAATAATTACAATATAATAATAAAAGGTAAAAAACGAAAATAATAATACATTAATAAAAAGTAATTTAGTATATTTACAGTTTATAATATACACGCTATATACATTTGAAAAGCTACAAATAGGTCCCTAAATGTGAATTTTTAATTTATTTAAGTTGTCATTGAAAGTTAATAGATTCCTTCTCTCGTCCCCATCCTGTGCACACAGAGCCGTCTGGAAAAAAAAAAAACTGCTGCTTCCTGGGGACAGAGAACGGTTCACTTTTTTTGCCTGTTGTTCTCTATTAAGGAGCGCACTCGTCACATTTCGCTCTTATATGCATGTAAATATTGAACTCATCAAACAGAATTTTGAAGAAAAAACAAAAAAACTCAACCCCTAACCTGATCAAGCAGTATAACAGTTTACGGCCATATCCCCTGTTTTTAGATACACGTATGTAACAGCCTTCAATTGCTACCTCCGTGTTGTTTACCCAGTGGGTGGAACATTAATCTGCTTGCTGTGAGAACCATCACGTGTATTTGACAAGTGGTCTTAAGACACAACCCTGATCGGAATAGCTGGTTATGATGTTTGAACAGCAGGTGAAACATTATTCCTGATTTACTGATAACATTAATTGCATTTAGACGGCCATTTTATGTTAGGATTTGGGACAACAACTGGTACACACGAATCGATGCTCAGGTAATTAGAAATACAGTCCATAGAAGTTTTATTTTCTACCTCCAAACGAAAACATTTCTTTCTACCAGAGACCAGCCGTACAACTAAAATTCAATTTAATGTCGTTCCTACGTAAAACATGTGTCTCGTCTTTAATGACGTATAAAGCATCTTGCATGTATGTGACTGCGAAATGGTTCCGTAATATTTTCTTTATGCAATTCAAGTGAAACAGTGAAATATCACCAGGGACCACACACACCCTGCAGTCAACCGATAGTCCCTTGCCACTGGTATACAACAGAAGACCACTGCTCATAAAAAACGAATCGGAGGCCATTACTCCAGGACTAAGCATTAAGCCCTATCTAATCAATTCTAAGGTAAACATGACAGACGGGAATGTCCAGTTTTACGGCTCCCGTGAGCGCCCAAGAGGCTTTTGCTATACACCGATACCCCTACAGAGACTACTTCTTGTCATTGAACTTTATTTTACAAGGTTTTGAAGCTGATTCCTGATATTTAAGCGTCGCGACGATTGAAGATTTATTTATCTCGGATGCAGTGCTGGTAGAGCTTGGTTTTTGCTGTACTATTCATTACACCCAACGTCCTGGTTAACATTGGACAAAAATATTATAAAGCGGGTTTTTAATCGAATGGTTTGTTTTAAACGAGTGTCGATCAATGCAATTCAGTGTCCATCTTACATGCGTTAGACATTCCGAAAAAGGATATTCTATTAGTATACATAATGGTAGTAGGCCTACTCTTGAAGGATAACAACGTTTACGAGCAGTATAACAGATGTTATGACACGCAGCATGTACATGGGTTTTTAAATTATTGACCTTGGTACAAGACGATTATCTCGTTCTGGACGAGATTACCGTTAGTATATACTATACTCTGATCCAAATAGTCGCGGTTGACTTTTTGACGAGTTTGTTACATGTTACACGTTTGACTGAACTGGCTAGGTGCGGCCACACCTAGATGCAATGGCCATTTATAAGAAAATGAAGTTGAGTAAGAATGCTTAAGTTCTCAGATATCAACCAACATAAATCCAAATGACCATTTTATTTCTAATATATGTCTGAGTGGTGTACGTTTCTCTTTGTTTGATATAATGTTGAATTAATGTAATTTCATAAAGCCATAGAGTATACATTTGATATCTGATATATATAGTTGTATTAATTTCATAACAATTTGATATATTAATAGTTGTTCATATTTTATTAGATTCTGATATATTACCGTTGACGAAATTTCGTAATAACTCTATATATATTTGCAATTGTCTGAATTTAATCATTTGTTTTCATATATTACAGTTGTCTGAAGCTTCAAATTATTTGAAATAATACCTATGTAAAAAATTCATAAGAGTTCGATATATTAGAGCCTACAACTTTCCCAATTGCATATGAATATTAACATCTGTTTGAATTTCGTATGAATTTGATATATTACAATTGTCTGAAGTCCTTACCAAACGTCCTTATAATTTAATACATAATTCCATGGGTCTGTTCCCTGAAGTACTATCCAATTTAATCCTCTCTATGATGACGTCACGCCAAGTTGAAGGCCTATCTTTAATCTGCTATTGGCGACTTAACCTGGTATAACCGATTATGAGCAACTGGCCCCAGCGCCCCAATAATAGGGCTAGTATGTATTGATAGACACTACCCGCATTTCATTCGCAATGGCAATAAGCCAAAAAAGTAACCCTTCAAATACCATCGCCACGTGTCTACTCTACACACTTAGCAAAATATTGCTCTATTGGAGCCCTTTACGGTTCTTTAGTCATGGCTCTGGTGGATCCCCTTTTGGTTCTGTATGAAACACTCACAGCAACTGTTCCATGTATTTATCCCTATATCTTATTTTATCAAAGAACCCTTTTTTTCCTTATGGTTCGGTTTAGAACCATCCTGGTTTCATTTAGAACCAACCTTGTTTCTAAAGAACCCTCATAGAAATCTTATTTCCAAGAATGTATGTGTAGTCTTATTTCATCAATTGACGCTTTCATCTTTTCTCATCCTACATAACTGATTATAACATTTAATTCCAGTACACCTGCTAACACTAAGTGCGCAAATGTTTCTCGCGTTGCGTATTATTGATATATTTTATATATTTGAGTAATAGTGAAAGTGGATTCCATGGGATAAATGTTGTAATCAAATCGAGTATCTTTGTAGAGGTAGGGCGAAAAAAGGTGTGTTCCGGCGACCTCATGTATCAACCAGACTTAAAATGTTCATACCCTTGAACCATTGAACAAAGAAGCATTGAGGGATAGAGAGGTCGTATAATATATTCAGGTTTTATAAACTAAGGGCGTCATCTCGGCAAAATATGCCTTCGTGCTACTGCATCCAAAAGCCAATATGGTTGATTGATTGATTGATTGATTGATTGATTGGTGTTTTACGCCGTGCTTAAAGGTATTTCACTTACATGACGGTAGTCTATTCCCAGAAAAATTGACACTTGTAAAACCCAGATGTGAAGCATTTCCAAAATGTTGGAAAGTTAATGTTCCTACAGTATTAAGCAAAGATAATATTGCTAGGGTTAGCCAGAGGGCAAAGGCCAATACGGACAAATAAAACTAGAATAGCGTACTGTCGAGAAACGTAGAGATTCTTAGTTTTTGGTCCTTCTTGATTGATTGATTATTGTTTTGCGCCACATATAGCGCTTTTACAGCTATGCTGGGGCGTGATGAGTCACATTCTTATATGTAATATTTTATATTTAAAGATGTTAAATCAGTAGCACCCTTGGTTGCAACTATCAGAAAGAGAAACAAATTGTAATGAATTCAAATGTTTTTGGAATATGGCATTTTATTGAATGTTTCATTTCTGAATCTAAAATTGGAATATTGTGTTTAAAGCTTGCAATTATAGTTATCTTCAATCTATCACAACGATTTAATGTTCATTTTTATACTTTGTGATACACACCACTCTACCTAAGAAACCTGATGACAACATCGCCTCTTGATTTTTGAAGATAATTCAGTACAGCTTCGAATTCTAGGGGGCCCATATACCTCCGTGTCAACGAGGTTTTCCCAGAAACAATTCGTTAATTTTTGTAACGGAAAATTTCAGAATAGAATGAATGGATACAAACCAATTAGTTCACAACACTACAAAGTACTAATGGTGTTTGCTCTTTACACAAGTGTTTGGAAGACAAGTACTCATTCAGCGAGAACAAAATGAGTCTAAATTCCCAACTGATTCCGTTACAGTTAAGTCAATTGCTGTTTGATGGTACGAGTCACCTAGTATTCGTGGAGATGTTTGATTAACCGTTCCACCACGATGAGTAGAAGCTTTCAGAAAAAGTACATATTTCAACTACAGTATTTGCGCTCCGAACAAGAGGAGACTAAATTAGTACATGTGAAATGGTTTTATGATTGTTCGTCTCTGTTTTGTAATTTTGCGTTCAAGAAATCAGGTTTTTTTTTTATTAAAGAAAGGGTAGATACAGTAAACAATTAATTTGAAACTTAAAATAAGAGCCTGTTGGTTTTGGTGTTAACATAAATCCGATCGTATACAGTGCCTACTAGGCCTGATTTTTATATCGCTTTAATAAAGCTATTTTCACTACTAATATATCGTTTCGACAAGCTAGCCCATAATATACAGCAGCAACTGTCCCTGCTGGCGTATAACTTAAAACAAAAGTATTAAGAAAGCAACGAAAAACAGTATTAAACCTTTCAATATGAACTACTTATCACAACTTCTTCACAAATATATAAAACATCTTATTTTCCTCAAGGTTGATGTTTTCACTGTTTATTAAGTCACGGAAACAAAAATGACCCCCATAATTTTTTATATTTTCGCTTGAAAAGAAAATTTGTTGTTATGAGTGTGTAATATTTTTTTTTTTTTTTTTTTTTTAGGACACCCGTGATCAATCTGGTTGTTGTCAGTCATTCTGTAATCAATTTGTTTAAGATTCACAGAACCTTAAAGAAAGTAAGGACTAAGGATTGACAGCAACTTTTGTTTACGTCTGACAAAATATGAAAGAAAGTTGTATGGTCTCGCGAGCACTTTGCATGGTTCCACTTAACCGACGAGCAGGCTATATAGTTACTCTTAACCGACGAGCATGCTGTATGGTTTCGCTCAACCGACCTGTGGTGTACGAAAACCGACGAGCATGCTGTATGGTTTC
>JARFOD010079065.1:0-20012 GCA_031763545.1 Mopalia muscosa
TCTGTATTTGTGTCCGTCGTCATATAAGTGAAATACTCTTGAGTACGACGTTAAACACCAATCAAACAAACAAACAATCTCTATCCCAAAGATAGCAAGAAAATGTATTAAAATGGCCTTTTATTTAAAGACCCAGTCCAACCATTCCCTTGTTGATTAAAACTGGATCCAATGATGCACCTCAAATCCCTTTGCTTGAGTCTAGAAAAAAAAAGGAAATGTCAAATTGATACCATCGTTAGAAAATAAGACACATCAGCAACGGGTCATCGTATGAAACCCCTATCAGGGCATAACAAAACACTTGAGGTGCATTTTTTTATTTAATTGATAAGTAATCCAAGTTTTTTAAAAATGTATCTGTATGCATTAAACCCAATTAGTCAAACAAACAAACAAATGTGCCTGTTCAGGTTTTGAAGGTATGTGTTCAGATAGATTGAGCTGTGGGGCTTCTGTTGATTGGTTCCCCTGTGAGGGAGCGGGTGGACCAAGGCCCTGTAGAATACTCCCTCGGCTACCTTGGTTGATCGTAAGAGGCGAGAAAAGAGGTTGCTTTCTGTTGCCCTGGTGTTCGCAGAGCTAAAGGTTAACATGAAGCAGATTTTTTGTGATGTTCTGAATTTCTGTCCGTTGTCATATAAGTGAAATACCCTTGAGTAGGACGTTAAACACCAATCAAACAAACAAACAAATCTGTTGATTGGTTGTGAAACATAGACGACAGACAAGGGCTTAGGCGAAACGGTCTCTCCCACCACCCAATCTTTTGGACACCCTGAAATTGCCTGAATTGAACAGTTGCCTCATTTGAACACACAGTTTTAAGAAACTTTTAACATGTAGAAGATAGGGAAACTGTAAAATTTCGACATCAAGATACTTACATGTAATATGTGAAGCAAAATTAGTATTTTGAACGCCATACTTTTGATTTCTGACTAAACCCCTACCATCAGATCAATTCATGGCTTACTCGTGCATGCTATATTGGACTATTCATTGACCCTTGCTACATTATTTTAGGATTGTGTCACATAAATTTTCTTCTAAACTGTTTGACTTTTATGTTGTAACTTTCACATATAACCCTGACTTGCCAACTTGTGTTACATTAGAGTCTGTTCATGCTATTAAACTCTTAAATTTTATATTCTATATTTTAAATTGATTTTGCTATTTTAGGTTTGCGAGGTTTAATCAACCTTGGGAACACTTGTTTTATGAACTGCATAGTACAAGCGCTGACCCACACTCCTTTACTGAGAGACTTCTTTCTAGCAGATCGTCACCACTGTTCACAAGCTACCCAGTCACAAAAGTGCCTTGTTTGTGAAATGGCAAGGTTATTCCAGGAGGTATGTAGCCTACAGTCCGTTCCTCTGTTAGAACAGGTAAAAAATGCTACCTGCTCTGTAATGCTTTCTGTCAAACACCAACTGAATGAAACATAGTAAAAAAAACACTGAATGTGTTAGCTTCCAGGAACTGTTTTCTCACATTGAGATAACATCAACCTTCACCAGCTTGTTGGTACTAAAGTTTGGATATTTGCTTTATGATTGGTCAACTAGACAGACTTAGCAATAACATGGGATTTTGTCAGACCATGGAGCTGATGTACCTCTGATTAAAACAGTATGATATTACTGAATCTCTGTATTAATGTATTAAATCTGAACGGGAAATCTAAAAGAATGATATGTGTATCATTTTGTTGTAGTTTTACTCTGGCATTCGAACACCTCACATCCCTTATCGTTTGTTACACCTGGTGTGGACAAACGCACGCCACCTGGCCGGATATGAGCAGCAAGATGCACATGAATTCCTTATAGCTGCTCTTGATGTACTACATAGACACTGCAAAGGTACAGGTAATGGTGATATTTGATGTCATATATATATGTTTTTATAACCTCTTTTATTTCATGCTGTAGATACCCTATATATTTCCAAATTGAGAAACTTGTGCTTGTGGTTTCTGTTCAATTAGTTTATTGCTTGTTCTGTAAGCATCTATATTTACACATTCTGTTCAAGAAAACTCACCACAGCCTGCATACAAAATTACTTCAACACTCAATCAATGTGAAAGGTCAGTAGATACACCATGCATCCTTTTATTCTATGGTGAGTTGCTGACACATGGCTCCTCAAACCTTTTTGCCTTAAATTATAAACAAATGACAACACTAATCAATTTAACTTGATTTCTACCTCTGCCCAGGCCTTAATTTTTTCAAATTTTTTTTTAATCTACCATTTGCATGTATTTGAACTCAAGTACCCCGTCTTGCTCTTGTGAAAAATTGACCCCAAATAAACATCTATGTTGCTTTTCTTTAGAGTGTGTCAGTTTTCCATGTGTTAAAAATGCTGGCCTATTTCTTACATTTAATTCTACCAGATGTCTAGCTAAACAGTTTTCTATAACCAACTTAGGACAAACCTCAACAACTTCAGCACTGTTATTTGGCACTCTATACCTATAATTAGCTTCTGAAATGTACAAAACATCATATGTCAGTCATAACTATAGGTTATAGCACCACTCCCTCAGTCAATTAACTGAGCCTACACAGTTCCACAGTATGGAAGTGGCTTCATTTAATATGTCAGATCTGACAAATTATCTTTAAATTGATGGAAGGGATATGTATTAAAAGCTGCCACAGGAAACAATGTTTTTGTTTTAAAACTTTCCTGACTACATTGTAAATGGGATGCTTGCAGTGGTTGTATGTTATATAATATGGTAATATAGCCCACGTGACCAAAATATTCATCAGCTAAGGGTCCTCACAGACTGACTGTCTGGCTCAAGAGTGCGGCTGAGATGTCAAGGTTATTGTGTAGGTTTATTTTTTTTTTATCTCTTTTAAGCATCCTAACATTCCTGAAAGCATTACGGTGACCGCTCGCATGTATATTCCATGCATAACATCCACAGAAACTGAAGGACCTGTTGACCTCAATCTGCTGTATCCTCATTGGTCAAAATAATCCCGGAAATGCAGATGCTTCCTTTTATGGCAAAACTGAATTACGCGGTTTAATTTTACTGACAATCTGCTTGCAGGGATCTTTTAAATAATATATCTTGATTTGTACAACAAGAACAGTTATTTTTAAAATATTTGTTTCTTTTCACTGATTAGAATTCAAATGCTAAGCATCAAATTTGATTACATTTCTGCAATGGAATTCAGCTTTTATGCAATAAATCATATAAATCGCCATAAAACGTAAGCAAATTCACCTTTTCAAGGGTCACTTTTTCTATGCTTTTGACAACCGTTATTTGGTTGTGAATCTATATCGGACTTTGTGCAACCCTGAAATTGGAAGTCCGTTCTTTTGTACAGTACGATTGTGTCTTCTCTGATGGAAATCAAAATGCAGTGTTTTCAAACTTTTGTACATAGGCCATCATTTTTTTAATTAACAATAAACTTTAAAGACTAAAACCAATGATTACAAAAAAGCCAGCAATGTTATTATATTTTTGCAGTAAGAAAGAAAATTTGCTTGCCCTCAGCAGGATTTGAACTTGGATCTCAGTCTAGCAGGGCCAACACTCCAATGCTATTATACATGTATATCTCTGCTTCCCAGTATTGCAAAAATGTTAATGTCACCGTTCATTACACAAACAAAGAGTCAATATAATTTTTCAACAATATAATAGTTTGCCATTCTTCTAAAAATAAATAATTGGATTAAAGGAAATATGGGCAGCTACTTAATACACACTTTACAATCTGCTTCGTTGATTAACACAATTTCTTTTGGCATGACATGGTAACACAGTGAAATTTATCATAAGACAATTCTATGGATATGGGGAATGTTTCAATGGCAATCAATGCAGATACTAGCACCTTTCTTAAGCTTATGCTTGAGAAATGTGGTAGTATTTGCATTGATTGCCATTGAAACAGATACTAGCACCTTTCTCAAGCTTAAGAAAGGTGCTAGTATCTCAGTGATTGTCATTGAAATATTGCCCAATAATAAATATAGAAGTTGAAATGCATAGAATTGTATTATGATATTGCTACTGCTTCTAAATGCCACTAAAACAAGTGGTAACTGTATTTATGTCGAACACAAGTAAGGGTAAAAAACACATTTAAAAATTTACCACCAATGCATCTGAAATGGCTACAAGCAGTGAACACTGAAAATTGTTTGCTCAAAATGTATATTTAAGTACATTGATTGAATAAATACCATAGCTATACAAATTTGAAAATATAAAAAAAAAACACTGGAATTTGATTCAGATATAATTGTTGCACCAACAACAGACTATCAGAAAATAAGTAAGCATAAGTAAGTATAATACACGAAAGAGGAAGATCTATGTCATTTAACACACAACTTATAGATAATTTTGCTTGAATAACTTCACAGGACTTGTATGTGTTGTAGGTTCTAATGGGATATCAACTAGTAATCCTCACCACTGTAACTGTATTATAGACCAAATCTTCACAGGAGGTTTACAGTCTGACGTCACATGTCAACAGTGCAAGTAAGTTCCCTTTCATTGTCTTTAAAAGAATTCTAAATGGAAAACACTTCAATTAAAAATGTTATACCTTGAATTTGTGACCTGTATTGTCTTGTACTCTTTCTGCCAATCATAATTTACAGATAGACAGAGAAAGTCACATTATTAAAAGGCAAATGAAGCAAATAGCCACAGGCTGCTTTGAATATATGTTTGTCTTACATTTAAGTTCCTCAACCTGGTTATTGCATGTATGTCTACCTGAATTTGTTTCAGTAATGTATCCACTACAATTGATCCATTCTGGGACATTTCACTAGATCTGGGTCCAGGTCCACCAAATACAGGCAGTGACTCTTCACCCAGCTCCGGTAAGATCAATAGAGTAAGGCCATGGGCTAGGTGGCTCTGGTTTTGGTATTATATTGAGGCAGCATGCCAATCAAAAGTTACTATCTTAACTGTCATCTGATGAACTTCTGTTGCAGTAAAAAGAATACTTTATAAATGCTTCATGAAGATGTTTGTATCTTCATGAAGATTAATTTAGATTAAGGAATTAATTTATCTGAGTAATCCATCTTTTTAAAGGTTAATAATGTTAATAGGTTAATAAGAGGATATTAAGTCACATATATAAAAAGACATGGTATAAGAGCAGGGAAAACAATTATTGTTTTAACTCTGGTAAATTTAAGTTCTGTTTTGCAGTTACATGTACAAATTCTAAATTCCAGATTGGTCATTTTGAAGGTTTTTATTTCTTCTGTCTGTTCGAACAGGTAGCTCAAACAGTCCTGGAAATTATGAACCTACCTCATTAGTTGACTGCTTGAAAAGGTAAATCGTTATATTTAAAAAGCTTAATGAATTGTTCCATTCATACCAAAAAGGGTTTAACGAAAAGGAAAAGAAATGGGTTTATTTGTAGTGGTTATTTCTAGCAACATTTGCTCATTTACCTGGTTATTATGAATGTTAGGTTAGGCAAAAAGAAAGTCATGTACATGTACTTAACACACCCACGAGTTTAGCCCCCAAAAACAACCCAATTTTTGGTACAAGCTATCTACACAACATGGTCAAATAAATTAATTTGTTATTAAGTGGAGATACCTGTAAGGGTATTCACTGGGCCAGTCAATTATCCTCTTCCATTAGAAAAAATTTTGTGTAAAAAAATAAAATAAATAAAACACAATTATTTATGACAAATATCAAGATTACTTTAATGTGTTGTAATTTAATGCAGTAAGTTAAAATTAACTACAGTAGCCTAAAGATCACATGATTTAATCAAAGACATTATGGATTTCTGTTTGACAGGTTTACAAAGCCAGAACATTTAGGAAGCGCCTCCAAGATAAAGTGCAGTAAATGTCACAGTTACCAGGAATCTACCAAGCAGCTAACTATGAAAAAGTTACCTGTGGTTGTCTGCTTCCATTTAAAGGTAACTTTTATTAATGATGAAGGGGATTGTGGTTCAGAGAACTGTGATTGGGAAATTTTAAAACTCCAAAAATATTTTTATTTTTAAAAAACTAAAGAATGAAAATAGTCTGAATATGGCAAGATATTTTCTTTTTACTGCTGGTTGTTCAAACCGCTGACTTCAGATATGTTCATGTTCACATGTTTCGATGCTTAATATGATGCTTAACTAAAGCCCTATTGAAATTGGAATCATTTCCAACAAATTTCAGGTTTCCATGGCAACAAATATATCTGGATGTGTTACTTTTTTTTACACGACCTGGTGAACAGAATAGAAGCCAAACCCCTTAAGATAAACACTTCAAATTTGTAATGCAGCCTAATATGATGCTAAACTACACTCCTATTGAAAATAGGATCATGCCCAACAGATTTCAGGTTTCCCGGGCAACAAATATGTCTCGATCTGTCCCTCTTTTTGACAGGAGGACATGAACAGGATAAAAGCCAAACCGCTTAAGATAGAGAGTTCAAATTTGGTACGCAGCTTAATATGACAACAAATATATCCTGATCTTTGACCTTTTTTTACACGACCACATGAGCAGGATAGAAGCCAAACTGCTTAAGATAAGAGAGTTCAAAGTTGGAATGCAGCTTAATATAATTCTAAACTCAGTCTTTAGACATAGTATTGTCATATGTGTATTTATCAATTTAGAGAAGAAATGTCCATGCCCTCAAAGGGGCTCAACCAAAAGTTCATTGAGTACAAAACTCCACAAAATTGTTCCCCGTTATATTGATCACATGTTCAGTAAACAAGAATAGAACAAAATTCTTTGACAATGGCCCACGTCCAGTTGAATGTACCTTATGATTGCTATTCTTGATTGAACAGTGTTTAAAACAGATTTTATTTTTACGTAGAGATTTGAGCATTCCACAGGCTACCACAAAAAGATCTCCACCTATGTCTCATTCCCTGAAGAGTTGGACATGACACCATTCATGTCATCTTCAAGAAACAACAACAACGGTTATTCTAATCAAATTGTTCAGGAAACTACCAATAGTCTTTCATGTGACAACAAGTAAGTTATTTCAGATACACTCCAACTTAAGAAGATTCACTAATTAAACCCGATATTAGTTTTTCAAAAGTCTTAGTTTAAACACATTTGAGTAAACTCCTTCTGATGAGAAGTTACTAGTCAGATAATAAGAATCGGCATAGTATATTCCGGTATAGGGCTTATTATTGTCTATTCCTACAATGCATCTTGCCTTGTATGCTACCTTTAAGCCATATTGCTTTGCTGTTGTTGCATCACACTCTTTATGATTGGCTGGCCGCTGTTTTGCAGCTAGAATAAAGAAAGATAAACTATTTTGAAGTATAGTATACTTGTATTCCTACTAGTTTTCTACCTGGTATTTTCACCAATCACTGTCAAACAGAAACCATTTGGTTTAGCATCGCATATGTTGTAGAAGCCGTCTACTTTCCATCGCTCAACAGAATCAAAAAAAGAATCAAGAATTGATTAGAATCAAATTGTAACAGCCACACTGAATGGTAGTTTGGAAAGTCTTTGTCAATAAAGTTTCCTTTAATATTTAAATTAAACTTGTATCTGATAAAATCCATATTCAGTAAATAATTCTTCATTGAGTGTCAAAATGTTACCTATAAAATTGTATGTATATATTTTTATATATCTGAAATTAGTATTTAGAAAGCGCTAAAAAAACAGAAATTGACAAGGAGACATTTACAACCCGATTAAAGTAAACTGTGTTTATCTTTTTCAGATACTCACTATTTGCTGTGGTGAATCATAGTGGGACGATAGAAACAGGTCATTATACTTGTTTTATACGACAACACAAGGACCAGTGGTTCAAATGTGATGACCATATGATCACCAAGGCCCTACCTCAGGAGGTGTTAAACAGTGAAGGGTAAGTATTTTCTAGGGGTCAATTGTCATGACTAGTGGCGATAAATATGAAGTACGGTGATGGTATTATCTCGGGGTAAAGGCTTAGAACCAGTGTCCATTAATTTGAATACAGTATGATCATCTATCCCTTATTTCAGGAGCTGGTTAAAAAAGATGGGGAGTTAGACTGTATTTTCTAGGGGTTAACTAGTAAGACCATTGTTAATTTATACAAAAACAAGATGATCACCTAGATACATGTATTAGCCCAAAGGGTGTTTAACATTGGGGGATAATTAATCTCTTGTCGGGTAAATGCTTAGTACTAGGGTCAGTAATCTTGAAAAAGAGGAGCTACTAAACAGTGAAGGGTAAGTAGATTGTTGGAAATAATCAGGGCATGTATTAATGCATCATTTGACTAGAAGTAAATTATTTCTGTCTTTTGATGTTTTCCACTCCCTAAGTCAGTTTCAATTTAATTACACAATTTTTGTTATTACTTGACTTCAACTGAAAATAACGTTATGTGTGGTTACTTTTTGGATCTGCTGTCACAAGTGGATGGGCCAAGAAAAGGGCTCTGTTCGTTTAGTCTAAACATCTCTGTTGTTGTTGTAGTACCTATCAACCCATAACAATGAAATTCTTAAGGAATTTAAGCATGAAGATAAAATAAAAAAAAATTGTAGGACTGGTTAATTTTGTAGGCGGGTAAAACCACATGTTGAATTGTGACCTATTTATTAAATATCCTAACCTTAAAAGCCTAAGCAGCACTGTGGTCCATTTCAAAAGGCAATTTGAGCTCCTGTAGAAAGCAATTATCTTTTCAACCAGTACTGAAATATAGTTACTCTGGCAAGTTATTACCAGAAAAGCTAAGATTGTTTTGTGACAGGTGCCCCCCCAGAACATCTGCAAACAGCATTAAGTTTGCTTTAGAAATTGCATGGTGTCTGGCCAACACCTTATAATATGAGGATAAAAATAATGAGTGTACAATCTACAGCTACCTTGATCAATACGCCTTTACTCTTTTTACTTGTTTATTTTTCAGAATAACAATATACAAAGCTTAATAAAAACACAGTTCATAAGACCTGAAGTACCGATACCATGATACAGTATTGCTCAACATATATCATCCATGTGATAAATTGTATATTAAAAATACCTTGTTGTAAAAAGGCATCATTTCGCTAAGTAACATTGCTGTGTTGTCATATGGGTTGGAATCAAAGGCCCCATATTGCAGCTCAGTTTGTCTATTATACTCCCTTGACATATTCATAGAAACAACATAGCAAAAGGTCAACTGATATTCTGTTTATATAATATTTACACTGATGATATAAACTCTGTCTTAATCACCTCTTGTTTTGTTTTGTTGCAGATATTTGCTGTTTTACCACAAACAGATCTTAGAGTATGAGTGATATATGTGTACTTGTTTTACTGTGTTGATATATTACTACATTGTTTATACATGTAAATCAGCATAATTGCCAGTGTTAATGTGTGTGTTTGAGACCTTTGAGATATAGCGTTTAGCATCAATAAATTAATGAGCCGGTCTCTTAAACCTGGATACTCGAGTTAAACTGTTTCTGTGAACCCATTTATGCTTTAACATGTATTTGCACTTGAACTTAAAAGCGACTGATTATATGGCATGTATTTGCCCAAAACATCTATCTTGTCTGAACTGATATGATTGAGCTTTATTAACTTCACAGTGATGTTCCCTTTTGTAGTACATTTCTTAAGTGTTCTAGGAAACACCAGGTAAAGGTTAACTGAGATGGAGTGTTAGATTTTGGACAGTGTACTAAAGGAGTTCACACAACAATCATTGTAACTTCTTCCCATTGATAATGTTGTGCTGCTATTGATAGGGCTATTATATCAACTTACTCAACTACTATTCAGATAAAAAAAATTGAAAGATAAGGCGGAGTATTAAGATGTGCTCTCTGGCAGTTAGTTACACTTTAATCAACTCCTCTCCCATGGTCTGTATTGTACATGGGTGTTGGCTGCTTTCTGCAAACCTAACTGCTGGCGGTTTGGAGAGATTTCTGCTGACATGTGCTTTTAAAGCTTAGGGCTGCTCTGTATAATCTCTGTCTTCTACATCTTGTGATTGTCCAGTCTTGGTGTTGTTTGTTGCCAGAGATGTCGAGGGTGGTTTATAGCAGGAGGGGGGTTTATGGCCATGAAATGAGCGAAATAACCTTAAGTGTGGCGTATACCACCAGTCATACAAACAAATAATATAACAAGTTGAGTAATTTTAACTACATTGTACAGAAAAAACAGAGAAAGATCATTTAAAGAGGTCTATCTGAAAACGGGAGAGTATTGAAGCATATTTACATCGTCCAGATTTTAAGGCAACATACATTCATTATAAATAACACTGTCTGCAGACTATTATCTCTATAAACTGAGAATTAAAAGTTGTAATATTTATTCCAGTACGGGCTTAAAATAAGTGTAATGCTTTTGATTGCTCAGTTATCTTTTTCTAAAATGCATAGTGCCTACACTTGGTCCCACCTTTAAAATAGTTGCTCTATGGCATTCTTTAGAATAGATATGTGGATTCCTATCCTCCAAAGAACAGTGGTTGGGTTAAATAGCCTATGCTGAACATTATCTCTGCCCAATCACAAAATTGGTTTACCAAAACCAGCTGTACATTGGAACAAATAATCCTATAGGTGTAATGTGTGCTTTATTTTTTTTCCCACCTACCTGTTAAAATGTGGTGCTTGTCTGAAAAGTGTGTCTATTAAGAGTCCTATTTTAACTAATATTGTTTGTATTACAAAATGAATGAATCTTTTAAGGGATATTAAGTTCAGATCAGTTGGTAACAAATTTAATTTTCCCACATCAAAATTATTTTTTGGGGGAATGTACACTGATACTTAAATATTTTGTATTTTAGAAATGGACAAACCTGTATTTTCAGAATTTTGTATTTTCATATATGTTTTTTGTTTTGATTTATTGCTGATTATTACTTACCTTAAGTTATTTAATTTCTGCAACAATTTTAGGGGTCTAAATTTGTCCACAATGCCAAGGAATGATAAAAAAAAGGATTTGAATTATCGTAATATTATACTATCCATCGTCATTCTTGGAAACGATTTCTTGAAAGTGTGTATCCTTTCCTCAATAATTTAATTTTCTTTACTTCATATTAGTATTCAGCTGAGTGTATAATTATGTGCTTTATTTAAGCACGTACAGAGCTCAGGATGAAGATAACATCCCGACAGATGAAGTAATTGTGGATTGTGTGTGATTTAACACCAATTGTTTACAAATATAATATTACTTGTGTCACATTATTTTACATTAGTACCAATTTATTTACTAGGTTAACAAACTGTTATATCAGTGAGCTTGAGGGGATATTTTACAAAGTTTTCTGAAGGATTGTAAAAGGGGTTGTTATTTAAATGACTATTTAATATTGGTCTTAATATAGCGTAGTCTGATCAGTTGAAAATATTTCTAATTTATTTGCTTATCTTCTGGGAAAATTAAGATCGTTTGATATGTGTAAATTATTTATTTGTGTCTAACCGTTACTTTTGATAGATAATTGTAACACTACAGTTTAAATTGCAAATGGAAAAAGAAACATAACTTTACTGACCCCTGATAATACAATAAACAGCAGTATTTATAACCTCTGAATACATTACCAGTACCAGTATACTCACCCCAGAATATAGAAATATATCGCTAAAACACCAGAAACGTATGTAAACAGAAACTTGAATATCACAGAAACAACAGTATTCTGAACCCTGATTTCCAAATATACTTTAAAATTTAAGAAAAAGACCTGAATATATCATATATATATACATATACATTCACATGTAAAATATTTAAATTTCGGTTGATTTATGAAAATAACTTTTTTAACTTAACTGCCATGAAAGTTTTATTAGGCTGTCATATGAGAGAGTAAATGTAGCTATTAGAGTTCAAAAGGTTATGCTAGTGAAGTAAAAGGTTATACAATTAGTAGTTTGTGAACCACAAACTGAGGGATACTCATTTGTTGATTAGGTAATACTTTTATATGTGACACTAACTGATTTTGAAACTTGACATTTATAGCATAGACACCTTGGAAAACACTTTTAACGAAAGAACATATCCCAACAAAGACTTTTTTAAAAAAAAAGTGTATGGTTTTCTCTCATTGTTTAGCAGCTACTTTAAATTAAAGAAAACTATAGTACCGCTTGGGAACATTTCACATCTTTAAATATGTACCACTTCCAGAAAATGTCCACAAACAGTGTCCATTCTTTCAGGATCAACGAATGGAGTTATGTGCATGATTTGCTTTTCACACACTTTCTTGCATTACTTGTCATGTACAGACAGTCAGCCAATGTGTTATCGTTAATGCAGGTGATGTTTTACTTAGAATAAATGATAATAAAGCAAATAGTTCACCTTAATAACCGAATGGCAGTTTTTTGCCAACAGTTACTAAACATCATATGTAGCCACCTAGATGACCATTGATTATCCAGTGTGTGAAGTCACTGCCTGAACAAGAAACTGCTCAAATAGCATACGGACCTCTTGAGTATCTGTGATAAATACAAAGCTATACATATGTAATCCTCTCACAGATTCTATGTGGCATCAGTAAACATGGTACCTCTTGGATATAAAATACTACATCCCAGATATTTTGTATATGTCCCCGTATTAATCAGGGTAGTCAGATAGTGAGAAACTCTTCCTGTTTTGTCAGGAGATCATCTAATCTACCAATGATATATTTTGATTTCTTGTTTCAAATGACCTGATTAGTTGAATTTCTGTTCGTCTATTTCTGGTGGTCTATTTCTGTTTTATCATTGTTTCAATTATTTTTCTTTTTGCCTATTGCTATTAAAGTATGTAGATGGTTTTCATGACATCTGTAATAACTAAGTGTGTATTTAAATGTAAATATTTTTGTACTAATTTTACACTGAAACGTTTCAGGGACACGTTATCAGTTGTAAGAAGTATATATGTTTATACTAATAGTGATAACTGGTCTATCCTTTGTTTCTTTCAATTGATATTGTGGTTCTTATCATTCAGGAAAACAGTGAATTAATCTTTATATTATTTAATAAATATATTGTGTAACTACTAGGACCATTTAAAAAAAAAAAATGTTTATGACATAAAAAAAAAGGTCGCTTGTCAAAGTTACAGGCAAATTTGCTACAGTATGTTTGATCTGTGTTTTAAATATAGTAAGGAGTTCACCTCTGTGGGTTAGTGGTTAGAATGTTGGATTATTGATCTTCCTTCTATGGACCCCTCACAGGTTCCATCCCCTGATTTGGCCTCTAGTATATGAGGGTGTCTCACATATTGACTCCAGTTATGTGCGGTTTCAGGGGGTTTCCTCATGATTTTCCACTATGTATAAGTAAGTAAGAGCAAGAAATTGTCAAATATGTGAAGTCTGAGTACCCATGAGTATAACATAAAACTCCAAATAATCAAACTAACAGATCAGAGGTAAAGTACATCTATGTGCTTTTCTAATACGTTGAATGACTGGCTGTTGTGTACTTGAGATTGTATGTAGAATGTTGACAAAGGCAGCCACAACTGGAATTTGCTGACAAACATCAGAAAAGTTTTTGTCAATCTTGTTTTAAATTATACCACCAATTAAAATAAACACATGCTACTTAACTGCCAGTCTCATTCGGCGTTCTACAGCCTTATCAGTATATGCAATACTCAATTTTCCCAACTGTGAGAATCCTTCAATTTATCAGTAATTAACATTATGAGTGTGTGAGATGACCAGTAACAAACTAGTGCAGTCTATAAGCAGCAATGTATTATATTCAAACAGGCTGCCTTTTGTGAAGGTGCTTTACCAATGTTCATGCAAGTATAAATGTAGCAACTATATACAGCATACCCACAGCTTCCGATTGCAGGAAGTAAGTTGCACAAACTGTGTTTATAAAAATTATGTAATTAAAGTGATACTTTTACTGATACTATTATATACGGTACTTTGAGTGTGAGTGTTCTGTAGAATTTGTGCTTTGTGAACTGTATGAGTGAACAGTGTATTTTTTTGTTTGCTTTGAATACTGCACGTATGATGTGCTGGACTTAACAGAATTGTAGTATATAATATTAACGGATGTGTTCAATAAATATACCTGTGTACGTGTTGAGAGAATCCATTAAAAAGATTTATGTGATCACATGACCTGTTTGGTGTTTATTGTATGGAAACAACGTTAGGTTGCTTTCTATTGGTGGTTACCCACATGGTGTCATATACTATTACAGATACACTAGAAACATTTCAGGTAAGGTGTCCCTATGCAATGGAGCTAGTAGAAGCAATGTTATGAATCGATCTGTGATAAAAGTTTCATCTTCTCTAACCAAGAGTTTTATTCTGAGCCACTCTGCATTGCAACATACTTTGGAGGATCAAGCGCATATAACCAGAATTACAGCTTCGCCCCCTTGCGGATAAAGTAACCAAGTTTTGATTATATACGCTTGATCCGCCAAGGGTTGTAATGCTGATCGAGCAGCTCAGAAGTGAGATTTACCTACCCCCTTTCGCAGCTTAAAAAGTGGACAAGAAAGCATCACAAGTATGTTTAAGTTTAGCTGGCTGAATAATCCTTTTCTGCACATACATTCCCCTCCATAGTGGGGCAGGCATATATTTCTGCGATGGACTGCACTTGTACTATCAGATACTTGGCCTTACGACATCTTAACCCCCTCTAAAACGATCAGAAGCAGTGGGTCTTCACCAAAAACAGTTGTTATGGAATAAAAGGACAATGGCATAACATTTACAAAAAATATATAAAAAAGGAGGAGGCTAAAATGGATCCACATGGTACTCCAATTCCAATGTTTTTAACATCAGAAATTGCATACATTAAATAAACTCGTTGTTTTCTTATTTGTAAACACGTGACAAAAAAATATCATGCATGATCATCTAAATCAAACGCTTTACTGAGATCTAAAAATCCGTTCCTATTATATTTCTACGATCTATCTCATACAATTAGTTAGTAATCAATGACATTAATGCAATCTCACACAATTGTTTATCGCGGAATCCAGACTGGTGTTTGAACAGTAGACTGTTATAGTTCTAATACTAGTATGAAATTAAATTGTTATAAATATGTATATTTCTACTATTTTCGACAAAGCTGGCAGCACACGGACTGGTCTATAATTACTCGGGTTATCCAGTGAACAATTCTTAAATATTGGAGTAACTGCCTAATTTCCTTGGAGATGGAAAGTAACTTCTGGACATACATTGATCATAAATGAAATGAGATGAGGTGATACCACATCAATGGTAATTTTAAGAAACCAAATAGGAATGCTTGCGATTCCTCCAAATTGGCTGTCATGTAAAGACTGAAGCTGATTTGAAACAGAATGGTATATGAAAATCAGCCACAAGAATTTAACCATCTTCAACAAAATTCTTACATTTTAATAAGTAAGATCGAAATTATTTATTTCTTTGTTGAAAATAGTGGTAAAGTGGTTATTAAATTCATTTGAAATAATGAAAGGATTACTGTTCACTTCACATCAACAAGGTTAAAAGCAGACACTAATAGGTCATAAAATATTCATGTTTTAATCTGTAAACAGGCATAATTTAAAAAAAGAAAATAACGTTAAGAAATATCGATTTCATTAACGTTCTCTCGCGGAATATATGTGAAAAATTGGTGGCTTTCCTCATCATTAGAGGATCAAGGCTGGTAAATGGCTACCACAAAAAAAATACTTTCAGCTTTTTAGACATACAGTCAAAACATTTATTAATAGTTTTGTTAGATAATATACCAATGAGAAGATCAAAGCAGATATAGGTCTTGTCCTGTTTTATTCCGATGATCAC
This sequence comes from Mopalia muscosa, assembly GCA_031763545.1. NCBI lineage: Eukaryota > Metazoa > Mollusca > Polyplacophora > Chitonida > Mopaliidae > Mopalia > Mopalia muscosa. The sequence goes on from JARFOD010079065.1 coordinate 15,878, forward strand.
AAGGGCATAATGAGCCAGTTTCTCAACCATTTGGCACCAAAGCCTAGTTTTACAAATGCCTTAACTTTCTGAGTTGCTAGGTTGAAAGTTATCCTGAACCAAGAGGAATGCTAATAATAAATAAATCGAATTTTTTAACACACAGACTGACTGATGTTTATTACTGTTCTCAATGATATTTCAGTTATATGACGGTGGTGCATTCAAACTGTTTTGACAAGAGCACAACCATCAATCCATCATTTTAAGTGAAAAAAGAATCCCTCCATATGAACTGCCCTTAGCCACGTCAAGTGCTTTTAACTCAAAAGAATGGCATAAAATGAAATAACTTGGATTTATTAAATTGCTTAAGATCATACTTTAAATATTTAACTACATTTAAAAGAATACAACAATGAATACATCGACTTAACAAGCAATACAAGCTGACTTGAAAAGGATTCTAATATGCATTCGAATTTTGTAAAAACTCCACACACAGCTGTACGTGTTTAATATACTGTGGTCAATAAGTACTGAGATATCAGCTACATCATATGTATTATAATACATGTACTATTGACTTATCTCAGATGGATCTATATCTCAGATATCTTTACGTAGCGGTATAATACTCTATTGAGTTAAGTTGCAGTGTTTCCATGTGAAAGGTTTACATAAAAGTAAGACATCAATAACTAAAACTCTGTCAAGGATCGGAATAAAAAGCCAGATAACAAATCCTCAGTTAGCTAACCCAATAAAACACTCAACAACGAGAGGTATCCCATATTGACACGACATAGGGATGAGATATAGAAACAAACGAAAGCAGATTTCCATTAGACAGGACAATGAACCTGCCGCCTGTGACCAAAGTGCAAAAGACTATTACAGTCAAACACACCAACAGGGCAGGACTTATGATCATTTAATTCCAAAAATTGCGTTGATAAATATAAGGACTTCTTGGCGACTTTACACATTCTGTCCAAGCGTAGTGGCAGCTAAGAGGGATGACTCTCATCAACAGTTTAAATTCCAATGGCTGTAGCTGCAGAGTTATCCCCCTTAGCCGCCACTCTTGTGCGACAGAAGTGTAAAATGGTTCAAGTTGATAGATAAATTCGACCACACGCGATTTGATGCTGGAAAGGAAATTTAGAGGTTAATGGCTTTTTTGATATGAATAAGTTTTGGAGCTGTTGTAGAATTGGTCCGTCACTCTAAAAACGATATTTAACTTTAAAAGATCAATAAATAAAACAGAACTAAAACTAAAACATATTGTCGGTAAAACTAACTAAAACAGAACTAAAACTAAAAAATACTGTCAGTAAAAGGGTAACTAACCCTAAGTCCAATCCCCCGAATCAATAAAAAAGAATAATTTGATACCATTGACGAATGTGTCGGAACATAGGGATGTCGGAACATAGAGCAGTCACCCCTAATTTAAGACCAAGCCGTTAACACAGTTTTTTTTTTCTTCTAAATCAGTAATTCTATTTCTGGATTCGGTCCACGAGTAGCTAGTCTACTATAAGCTTATGCTCACGTTGTCATGAAGTAATCTGATACTTCCTGGGATTTCGCATATTGATCTTTAAAGCTGGTCACAGTTACTCTGGTACCGAAAATAGAAAAAAAAAGAATTCTAACTTAAATGACAATATGTAATATTTGGGGAAAATTAGTTTCATACTACATACTAAAAAAAGGCACGTTGTCTTAAGTATAGGTTTTAGTACAGCTAGAAAGGATTCCGGTCTAATTTTTTCATTCATCAATTGGCAATTAAATATAATCTATAGGTGAACAGAATAATGAAGGAATATAGAACAATTCTAAGCCATACAGATGTACAAATTTACTGTAAATTTAATAAAAATCCGTATCAAAACAAAGTTTAAGTTAAATACATAAACGCATTTAAAATTGTCCAAAATTTTTAAAAGATTTGAATACAGTAGTTTTCTTTAACTGTAAATGCCGCGCCACAATAAGCCTATATTGGGACAACATATAAAGACTTGATGGCACAAAGGCAGACCTGCACGTGTTTGGTTGAAGCCAACTGGCCGTCATCTTGGTACCCTCAAGAAGCCCAGGTGTAGGCCTACTAGCTTGTGAACGTTATTCTAAGCAAGAATCTCTACTATTTTATTTCATGATTTCTGATATTTTCTTTATATTTATTAGAAATGATTAAATAAGATCGTACACGATATACTTGTATCACGCGTACACCAGCCCGCTGTTAATATTTCATTCTATAATAACTTGTACAAAGTCAAATATAACCCAATAGCCTTTCTGTGTGCTACCATGTCAGATGAAACTTAGCCAAATGTGACAATTTTATTGGTGTAAAAACCCACAAAGAATTGTTTTGTTCACGCGGGCAATTATTCTATTTCTTTCCCATGGCCTTGATTTTTTTTTTTTTACTGTATGGTGTTTTCTTTTATCACTTTCAAATAAATGGTAACATAGTAAATGCGGCACAGGATAACCATCATTAGCCCTATTTAATGATAAATTTCTCCCATTGTCTTTCTTTTCTGGCGACCAAAACAATAAAACATTTATATTAAGTATCCATACACAGTCTAATACTGACTACACCAGCAATAATCATTGTTTAGCAACTATTTTGTTTATTTTATTTGTGCTTAACGTTCTTTGCTTAAATACTGTAGGAAAACTCTTTTAAAAAACCACCCCAGCGTTTTCAGGAACGACATCGTGTGACTCATTCATATACCTGACATTCGACATGTGGACTGTAACCCGTCGACGGTACATCGACCTGGGATTAGTGAGCAGACATGCTACACCTCTGTAGATAGGGTGTTGTATAGAAGCAGTGATCCTATTCCATATATAATACGTTTGAAGGTAAATCTCGCAAAGTCTCGCGAGATTACATTGGGAACGTGATTATACAAAGAAGTGTAGTTGTCTTCTATCATATTGTGAAAGTTCCATGAAAATCGGACTTCATGGAACCGAGTTCTTCGTTTTTAGTAGACTGTTTTCGTTTTATAAACACCTGTGTGGATGTTTATAAAACGAAGACGGAAAAAGCGCTGCAATGTTAAAGGCATAGGGATACGCTAACATGGATGCAGTGAGGCTGTGACACTATAAAGCCATATATAATACGTTTAAAGGTAAATCTTTCCTAAATCTCGCAAAGTCTCGCGAGATTACATCGGGAACGTGATTATACAAAGAGGTGTTGTTGTCTTCTATCATATTGTGAAAGTTCCATGAAAATCGGACTTTATGGAACCGAGTTCTTCGTTTTTTGTGGACTGTTTTCGTTTTATAAATACCTGTGTGGATGTTTATAAAACGAAGACGGAAAAACCACTGCAATGTTTAAGGCATAGGGATGGCTATATATGCATTCTTTTCGTTCGCAACAGCTGTTGTCTAGACAGTATCCGCTTACATAAGGTCGATTGCAGTGATATATAGATGGCCACGCCCATTTGGGGGCTCTTTAAGGGTCTGATATCCGTTTTGCCTTTTTGTAGACTGTTTTCGGTATTCGCCTTATAAACACCCTTTTTTTATCCATACCTATTCTAAGTTTTTATACATACAAAATGTAGGCCGAAAGCAAATCGGATTAAGGATACTCTGTTTCTGTACGTTTTAGAAAAAAATAATTACTTATTATTGTTCCGCAGAAAAAGACAATTCAGAATATATATACATGTGTTGCCAATTTCACAGTAGTTTAGAAGTAAAACGGCAAAACGTAAAAACACTCCGAGGGGGGGTAGAGTATCCTTAATATAGTGTATTATTAACCAATAGAATCGATGGAATAATATACCAAAAACATAGTCTCCCCTCCCAGAAAACCTGCACATCTGTGTGTAAACGGCAGCTTCCGTGTCTAAAGAGCAAGCCAAAGAAATGCTTAATATCGACTTTTGTCCAACAAGGTCAACCATTGATGTACATTATATAATCAAAAATAACATTGAATATATATTTAGATATACATGTATATATTTATTTTTTTTTAGTGCACGTTTTTTTTATATTTTTTATATATATATATATATATATATATATATATATATTTGACTTTAATTCTGTCTATATTCTATCATTATAGATAGATTATATATGT